>SOPF01027198.1:0-116170 GCA_012979155.1 Hypericum perforatum | reverse complement strand
GAGCAGTAGAATTCTTCTTCTTCCAGATAGCATAGGCTTCACTATCACGCCTATGCTGGGCAGTTGTACCATGTTCAGGTTCATGCATGATAACCTTTATCTGCTCGAGAACCTCTTGTTCTTCAAGCACATACTGGATTTTCATGCTCCAGTTGTCATAGTTGTCACCATTGAGCTTAAGCTCACGGTTTAACTCAGCTATGATAGTTCTAGATGCTACTGTCATGTCTCTAGGGAATATTTGAAACATAAGCATATATTAGGAATTTGAATTTGGCAATATGAAACAGTTTACTATATTCTCACAACTTTAATGATTCATAATTTTTGATTAGTCTTAAAATCGAAGTGAGTTGCTAGAGTGCTTCCCATTACCATTCAAGAGTTAATCTCTAACTATGATCATTCAAAATTTATATATAGCAAACTCAAGTGGAATACGAATAAAATAAACACATATGATTTATTTATTCATAACGAAGTTTTATACATTCATCACAAGTATATATAAAACTTTAACATACATAACAAGTACAGACTTATTATATATTCACAATATTTTACAAGAAAATGTCCACTTAATCCATTTTATCCAATTAATCCAACTGGATTGGATTCTCTGCTGTACCTATCTCATAAACTTCAATCCCCTCAAGGTCTTCTTCCGGGTCATCTTCTGGTTCTTCCTCAACAGTAGACATGTGAGGAACGGACCTAGATGTCTCCCCGGGACCTGAACTAGGAGACCCAATAGGATCACCCAGATCTTGAACCAGCCTTGGAACGGAATCAATGACCCAAAAACGTAGGGCACTTGGAATAATGTACTTGACCGTCTGGTCCAGAAAACGGTTCATTTCAAAACCATCTCTGGTCATCAGAATGGTCGGAGTACGAAATTCCCTCCGTATTCCTCTGGTTTCGAGGTAATTGAGCAGCATAGAGACAGCAGTAGCATGGGAGTATACAAGAGGATTAAACAATTCGGAAAACAATCTACCATCATCAAAGGTAGATAGAAGATCCCAAAACATTGTTATCCAATCCTGTCCATAATTGTAAGCTCCCAACCAAATCGCATTTTGCATATCCCGATGCACAAACACGATGTGGTTTGCTAATGCCATTAGTTCATCATCCAGCCTCATTGGTGTCATTCTCCTGCGAATCAGGTCTCTTCGTAGAGTCCCAATGTCATCATGAGGATCTCCACCGTTCGACATTGTATCTGCAACACATGCAAGATAATTTCTTGGGTTAGATCACTTATCTCCCAAAAAATAAGATTCGAAAAACAAATTTCCAAATCTTCAATGTCCTGACTTAGATGAAATGGATAAGTTTTATAATTTTTTCGGAACTCATTCCAAAAATTATTTATATCATTTTTAAAACAATCTTATATTTTAAAAACTCTTTAAATTTTGAATTTTAATTGAATAAAACAAATTCATTCAATTAAACATTTAATCAAAATTGGACTTAAAACAAAATTAAGTCAAATATTGTGATTTAATTGATTAGAAAATTGTCTAAAAGGACCAATTTCAAATTTAATTAAATCAAATCAGTACCTTAAAAGGATTTAAAAACAATTTTAAATCGAATTTGGTACTCAATTAAATTAAAATTATGTCATAAAGGACCAATTTGTAATTTAATTTAACAAAACAGTACTGATTTAGGACTTAAAATCAATTTTAATCAAAATCAGGACCGAATTGAATTAATAAATCATTCGTAAGGATTAATTTAATATCAAAGTTAAAACCAGAGTGACCAAGTAGCAAAAAACCACGCGGGTATAAAAGGATTTTTCAGAAATACGCGAAATGACTAAACTGCCCCCGACACTTTCTTCTTCCCTTCTTCCCCCTTTTTCTCTCTCTCTCCCCGAACCCTAAAAAATTCGCCCGAGCCGCCTCAACCACCGGAAGCAAACGGCGGTGAGTCAGCCACCACGACCGGTCAAAATCGATTCCTCTTGTCCTCCCGATCACGTTGGTACCGTTCTCGAGGTTCGTCGTTGCTCCGTTCGTCATCGCGGAGGAGTTCTCCTCTCGTCGGAGCCGAAGCCCTTAACGGAGAGAACTCGCCACTCCGGCGACGAAGATGCACGAATCGGGTATGTACATGCTCGGAACTCGACGGGGAACAAGATGAATTCGGTCTCCAGCTTCGAAATGGCCGGAATAGGCCGGAATTTGAGTGAGAATGATTCGGGGAAAACTCGGGAAAACGGGGTTGGGTTTTTCAAAATCGGGGTGGCAAATTACGTTTTAGTCACTTAATTTACGCGTGTAACAAAACAATCCAGGACGACCAAAAACTTTCAAAACAGCTCTCGGTTGACCAAAATTAATTTAAAAACACCCAAAAACAATCTGTGAGAATTTTTAAATATAACCAACTCGATTATTAACAAAATTAATCAAGTTAAACCTCACAAAACATCAAGAACATGTTAAAAACAAGGCTCTGATACCAATTGTTGGATTTTAAATGCATAATTTACACAAAATTATACATTATGTAAAACTCAATTAATTGCAAATAAAAGCAATAAAATTGAGAGTACCTCTTGAAGCGTGCTTGTGCAAATCCCCGGATCGTTGTTGGCGAGGTGTAGGTCGAATCCCGATCACTAATTCTCGGATCGAAGGACTAATTCCCACGAATGTCCTTAATTGTATGTATCTCGAAATTATCAGTATTAAACTGAAATCTCGTTTTTCTGAGTGTTTATTCTTGGTGGCTTGTTCCAAAATGGTCACAATGGGTTCCCTTTTATAGGGAAAAAATCCCAAAAAATTCCAAAACAACTTTACCTAATTTCCAACAAAATAATTCTTTTTACTAATTTAATCCAACTTTACTTTTTACTTTATTTTGTATTTAGTGAAGGTGTAAAGTTAATTTGATAAAGTAAAGTTGGATTTTTATGGAGGTGGAAAGTAAAATTGGATTTTTATGGAAGTGGAAAGTAAAGTTGAATTATTGGTACTATTTGGTAAATAGACCATTGGGCTGGGTTTTAGATTTTGGGCCAAGTGGCCCAAAACTCATTTGGGCCTAACATGTGGCATTTAGACCGAATGACTATAAAATTATATTGATACGTTACATGTTACTCTGTGAAGTTGGAAACATCTCTATTTTTTTCAGGAGAATTGCAGCCATCAAATAAGATGCTAGTACAAGCACCATTCCTGAAACAAAGATTTCTTTTCTGAAGGTTAACAATGACGTTCAGTTTGTTAGTCTTTATGGATGAAATATGCTGCATCAATCCTGGAAATATCGAAAAGAAAAGAAATTATGACAATATATCTTTCTTGACTTATCAATTAGGGGAGTGAACTGAAGACCGACGGAAGGTATTCTGCCTGTATTGAGGGGCACTTCTATTACATGTACCTTTTTAGAATTTTATTAAATGATCTAGTCAGTTGGTCAAAAGAATGTAATACAACAACTCACCCGTATCAGTAAAATTCTTTCTGAGTTGAATATTTTTATTGAACTGAAAGGACCACAAAGATGGTCTTTCTTTTCTTGGATGAATAAATTTCGGACAACTTTCATTTACCACTTAGAACTATGCCTTAAAAAACAAAACAGTGTGTTCTTCTCTCAGCAAAATATTTGAGGAACATAACTAAAACAAATCCTGCAGCGTCGTTCTTGTGACAGCAGTCACTGGTTCTTCCTGCACAAGAAGATAGAAACATATTTTCAGAATAATAAAAAACTAACTGGAAATATATCTCCCAATGGAAATTTGCCTATTTAAACTGCAGACAAAATTGAAGCAAAAAATCCCAACATTAGTCATCATTTAAGTTAAAATTCAAGTCAAAAGGAAAAAAAAGTGGGAATATTTCGAGTCATAAAGTATTAACTTACTTTAAAATATTTATATCACTGCATGTTATTGTATACCGTATGCACCACCAATTGTAGGACTACTAGTAATTAGTAAATCACTTGAGAAAATGGCTCTTACATTATAACAAAGAGGACAAGCTCTTTCATTGGCAGTATACAAATGTAGTAATGTAATTAATAACATCAACAATTGTTATGGAAATTTAAGGACTAAAGTTTATACCTCAAGATTATGTTCCTTCTGAGATGACGTCAATGACTGATCCAATAGTCGACCTCTTTCGTCATAGAGAATAAGGCCACTAAACCTTGGGAGTTCACACTTCCCACCCATGAGAATAGGTCTCTGCCATACAGGAGAAACCGAACCATGGCTACGCTGTCCCAGATTGGACACACACCTTTCTAACCCGAAAAATGTACATGGTGGTGGCGGCTGTCGTAACGGTGGTTCGGACGTTCGGAGCTTATTCCAACCTTTGTCACAACGGTCATCTTCCCATCTGCTTCCTCCACTCCACCTAGCTGATCCCATCAACACCATCCTTACCGTAACCCAGTTCGAACTGGGCTCCGGCCGATTCGGGACCGGGCTGATTGCATTCTCCTTTCTTAGGGCCTTCCTCCTTAACAAGGTTAAGGTGCATATTCCAATCACCGCAAGGGCAGAACAAACCAGCAAAAGAATGGCTTCTTGGGTAGTGAGCTTCAACTTTTCCTCCAAACTCCACAATGCATCCATAGCCAGCCAGCCTTCTAGCTAACAATTTGGAAGCAACTAAATCTTTTAGAAAGCTACGTTTTGCTTTTTTTGTACTAGGGCAGATCTTAAAGTGGGATGGTTGTGCTATTTGGAGAGGTCAATATGGGCTATTTGCGTATTGGGCTTCCCGTGAGTTTCACCGGCTTAGCAATTATCTAGCCGTTGCGCAATTCCTCTTCCCACCTTGTGTACATTTTTATTAATGGCCTTCCACGGGGGAAACATGGTGGCAATTATGGATGTGTATTAATTGAAGCTCTTTAGTTTTGACAGGGTTGAAATCGTCAAATACATGAATCATGTAAAACATTTGATGAAAGAGTTCATGCAAAACAATCATCAATTTATAAAGTGAGTTATTCTAATTTAACAGAAAAAATTAAATCGAGCAATATGTAGTAATTTTAAATATTTGTTAAAATATTTTATTACTTTTTAAATGTTATATTCAGTTTAAATTTGAAATGTTTGCTTTAATGAGTATATGATTACGAGAATAGATTAATCGAAAAGATTGATGACAAGAATGTCCTATTATAATTATCTCCTCCAATCGGTTACAAAATTACACGCAGTTCAACTCTTACACAAACAAAGAATTAACTACGATTCAACATGCGAGTGACAGCTATGTGCGTCAAATTTCTGTTACATTATAATGAAACAAGGAAACTATCAAGAACATTCGTGAAAGTGATAATTGATTTATCGAATCTCCAAAGTATATGATAAAACAGTATATAAGTTGTGGATTTGCCAATGGTCCCATGTTGATTGTCATTAGTTGGAAGCCATTTTATAAATGAAAAACTTCAATTTAGTAGAATTTCATGCACATAGTTGTCCATCACATAAACATAAATTTGGAATATGAACATATTTATATTAAATCATATAACACAAAATATTTATTTTGGCATTAACATTTTACATGATTCTTTGTCTTAAAAGATTTCTCTCAAATTGTAAAAAAAATTTGTTATCAGCTCGTCCTAACTCTTGAGATTGTATTCCACAGACTCAATGCTCGAAGTCGTTTAGAGAAATATGAAAATCTACGTTCGTGAGTGTGTTCGTGCCCTAGTCTATGGAATTCATTAAGTCCATTTATGCATCTGGTAAGTATTTCCTAACATTTCACTCTAAAAAAATCATAATATAATATAATTAATTTGAATTTTTCGGGATCAAATATAAGTCGTCATCTCTTCAATATGTTATGTGATTTTTTTTTACAGTGAACTTACTCTAATTACAGCCAAATTCTATTTAGTAATTCATCTCTTTAATTCTAGGTCTCAAAATTTGGAGATCCTTAAAAATACGGAAGTGTCTGACCACTTTCTCTCATTGTAATGTATGAGATCAACTAAATAGCCACAATAATTTTTATTAAATCTTCACCATTGTTAGCGAATTAATTCTTACAATGTATCTAATAAACGAATATATTAACATATATATGATTTGATAGACATATTTTATTCATTTTTCAATTATCACCCCTATGTTTACTGTTTAATATAATTTTGTCATATCGCACTAGACCAAGGTAATGCTTATTTCGCAGTCCAGTGCAAGCGCAAACCCAAATTGGCCCCAAATACTCGAAATTCCCAATTCAAACGTGAATTAGGGTTTTGATCGCGACAAACTCCGGTAGAGCAATCGGAAATCGCTTCTCCTCATCGATTGGGTTTTCTCATTCCTCGATTACGGAAAGGTAAGTAATTCGTCTGATTGATTCCCAAATATAGGGCATCGAGATTAGGGTTTTATGCTGGGTTATCTTTTGTTATTGTTTCTCGTGTAGTGTTTCAGACGAATTGGAAGGTCATCATGTCTGGGAGGAATCACGGCCCTCCGACTCCGATGAAAGGCGCGGTGCCACCTCGCAGACCCGCGATGCACGATCCGCACTTTGCTCGAGGGCTCGGGCCAATGCCGCCCCATCCGGCCCTCATCGACGAATTCAGGGAGTCCCATTTCGGGGGAATGGACCCGAGGCGTCTCCCTCCTCACCCCGCGTTCATCGAGGAAAGTCTCGCTGCCCAGCACCAAGAGATTCAGGGGCTTCTTGCGGACAACCAGAGACTAGCTGCTACCCACGTGGCACTGAAGCAGGAGTTGGAGGTCGCCCAGCATGAATTGCAGCGGATGGCCCATTTCGCTGATGGTTTTCACGTGGAGAAGGATGCGCAGATGAGGGAGTTGTTTGAGAAGTCTTCGAGACTGGAGGTGGATCTCCACGGTGTGGAGGCTATGAGAAACGAGGTTCATCATGTGCGTTCGGATGTTAAGGAGCTGAGTGATGTGAAGCAGGAGCTAACTAGTCGGATGCAGGTGATGAGTGTGGACTTGGCTAGGTACAATGCAGATTTGCAGCGAGTTCCGGCATTGAAGGCGGAGATCGAGAGTATGAAGCAGGAATTGCAGCGTGCACGGTATTGGATTGGCTCTTAACTTTTACTGAAAATTGATACAAGCCTCACAATTTGGGTGTCTAGTCTGTTAAATTTTTCTTTGTTTGTGCTTGGTGTCGTTTACAGGGCAGCGATTGATTATGAAAAGAAAGGGTATGCTGAGAATTATGAGCACGGTGCTGCGATGGAGAAGAAATTGATAGCAATGGCTAGGGAACTGGAAAAACTCCGTGCAGAGATTGCTAATTCTGATAAGAGAGGTCATCCTGCTACTGCTACTGCTTCTGCTGTAGGGAACCCAGGTAACGTCGTTTTCCCTTAGGCTTATGCGTACTTAAGTTATCATGTCCAAGTCACTTATTACTTGAGTAGTAAGTGAGTATTATCTTTAGCTGTCGGCAACATTCACAAACTGACATTCTTGTAAAATAATGGATTACTTGGTTTTCTAACATTAATTCTGGCATGAGTTTTGATGCTGAAGTTGACATATATCCTATGTGATGGAATCTATCGTCTTTTTCTTTTCTGTTCAATCACTTGTTTTAAACTTCAGTATCTTATTCTGTCAGCCAAAATGCGCTCCAAAATGCTTGATAGTCTCATGTACGCTTATAAAGGCAGAGAAGGATTTCTCTCAATTGCTTGCAAGCATGCCTTGTTAGTTTCTGTCCAAGGGCCTTATCTGATTTGGTTGGCTGCAGCTTTAAATTTGCCAACATGTAGTTCATATTACATTTTTCTTATGACCTGGTAGTTAAAATACATAGTTGTCACTTGCCTATGAAATCTAGGGCAAGCTGCAAGTCTCCTTTGCCTTTTTTCT
This sequence comes from Hypericum perforatum, assembly GCA_012979155.1. NCBI lineage: Eukaryota > Viridiplantae > Streptophyta > Magnoliopsida > Malpighiales > Hypericaceae > Hypericum > Hypericum perforatum. Next base: position 108,270 of record SOPF01027198.1, on the reverse strand, counting down.
TTTCAGCTGTTTGCTCATAAATCTTTGCATTACCACTATTATTTGTTCAGCACGTACTTTTGTATGAAATCAAATGCTTAACTCTTATTTTTGAGAGTAAAACCCTTCCGCGAGGACATGGTTTATAGGAAGTTCTATTTCATGGCTCTAATTGTTTGTTAATTCTTCTATAGGTGTCACTTATGCAAATTATGGAAATCCTGAAGTGGCACATGTGGGACATCCCTACCCAGGTGGCTATGGCATGGCCCCGGTAAGTTGGCTTTATATACTTCAGTATGGTGTTAATCTGTATGGTCATCAACCCTTCTTTTTCCTGCCTTTCCCCATAACTTTTGCATCCCTTAGATGCTTAAACTTCTTTTGGGTATTTCAGGGGCAAGCTAACAATGAAAGTTATCCTCAGTATGGTGCTGGACCTGTAACATGGGGAACTTATGACCCACAACGTGGTCAAGGGCATAGACAATGAGCCTCGAAGCCCAGCTGGAATTGATGGTATCTTGGTCTACAACTTTCGGACTTCAGTCGTAGGTTTTAGCTGTCTTATGGTAGCTTCTATACTTGCTTCTGTATTTTGTTCATGTTGGAACGCGTCCCTCATTATGATCACAGTTAATGATGTTCTTAGTATGCAATATGCTTTAATGCTCTGATATATATGAGTTATTGAGTGATATTTTGCATCACCTGTCACAAGTTTCCATTTCTTCAGTTTGATCCAAGACATATATACTAAATGATAGTCACCACAAATATCCTAAGTATAGTAATGTACGTGGCTCATTAACTGTTTCCTGTCAATTTAAGTTATTAGTTCCTCAGGTACATCCTTCCATGCACCTTTGAGTTAACAAATCCCCTTCACTGTTATCACAGTTAAGTGAGGGGAATTTACTCACTTGGGAATGAAGCAATACTTGTTAAAAATCTTCATATCAAACCAAAAAACTCAAGTTAATGGGTGAGTGGATTTTCCATACTTACGTGTTGGGCGAACAACCTTCCACTTCCAATGGGCGAACAACCTTCCACTTATGTGAAGTTTGCACATGCGTGACACTGCCTCTCGTGCTTTCAAAGGGAGTTAGTGCGAGCACAATTGGCTATTGGTCTTGTTAGAGCAATTAGCTTTGATACCATGTTAGAAATCTTCATATCCAACCCAAAACCTTAAGGCAGTGGATTTTTCACACTTATAAATTGGGCAATGACCTTCCACTTCCAATGTGGGATGCTCAAACAATACTCTCTTCACTGCTTGTGTGGTACAGTACTACACTAGACTGTGATAGTTAGTGTTTCTAATTAGAGATTGAGGGTTTTATGTTGGTCCTTGAGGAAGCTTTTGCAATGACTGTTGGGGCAGAAGAAATAGGAGGGTGTGGAAAGGAGCTCAATATATCAATTATGAGTTGCATAAGTGGTATAAGGATCACTTCGTCAGCCCTGCCCCAAGGTTGTTTAACGTGGTCGATGGAGGATGATTTGCAAGATTGAGTTCCTCCAAGGTTGGCATTGTTTTCTTGGGAAGCTTCTTGGAGTTGGAGTCTTACTTTTGACAATGTTTTAGATGAATTACTTCGGTAAAACATGCCCTATGTGTATAGAGGGACTAGAATGATAAAAAATCTTCTATTTTTTCTTTTATAAGTTTTTATGCATTTGGTAGAGGATTTTAATATCAATGTACATGGATGCCTTCCATAATGAAATCATTTATTGCATATAAAAGAAGTCCTTCTCTAAATTGTGTTGTGGAACAGATGCTCTTAGTTTTAGATTGCTGACTTGTGTTGAACACTGCTTGGGATGTAATTAGAGTTCAGTTTGTGGCACAAGCTTTGTGAGGCAATGCAAGAACTTATAAAAAACATAAGGAGACTATTTAGCATAGTTATGCATACAGCTCCTATCATAATAATGCCCATGGAAGAAGGGTACAGCTGCCATCTCGACATGGATATGAAACACCTTTTTGTTCTTTTGTAGACAATTCAGGGCAGTCAAGAAATTAGGATTACTGTTGAGGTTAGAGAATGTGGATTTTACTCTATACAAGAGAACCATGCCTAGTCGTTATTAGATATTTTTATTTGTTCATGGAAATCTCTGGTGTTGGGTGAACATGGATCTGTATTCGTCCATTTCTTATTTCAATAGAGCTTCTATCCCATTTGGTGTTCGTATGAACTGAGCAGAATCCACAAGTTCAGAGGTACTTTTCCATTTGTTGTCATACTAGTCAGTTCACACAATTTCATCAGCATAGCAGCCAAGTGATTTCATCATCAGGTAATTGAAACGACTTTCTTTAATACTTGGTCTGCTGACACTGCTCTGTCTTTCCTCGTAGCAATCAAAAGGGCATCTTTCTTTGTTAGGGAAATGGTTAGGCTTGTGCGATTAGAGATTTGTGATTGGTTGTAGTAAGATTAAGCTATTTTTATTAGTCTGCCCATAAATTATGTTTGGGAAATCCATTTTATATTTCATGCTACCCAAACTCAAACAGGTTTAGTTAGTTTAATCTCTTATCAGTCATAGTTAGGAAGTTTGATAACATAAATACAAGTAGGCTAAAGAAATCTACTGAAGCACATGCTTCTCTCGTCTTACCATTGGTTGAATGGTATGAGGATTCATTTGGATGCTAAAGGTTAGGGAAAGCCAAGTATCTGGAAATCTTGAGATAATCATCTTAGCTGTTCATGGTCTTCTTGGCACGACATTACGCGATCAATTTCTAAAGGGCACAAGGTGTGATGGTTCTGTTTTGCTCGTTGATTTTCCCTTCTAGTAAAGCCGTTTCTGGAGACAAGTGATGCGTTGGAAGACATTAGTCTTTCTTTTAACTTATGTTCGTCACGTTCCTTGCTTGACTTTTTTCTATGTATCAGTTTTTCTAAGTCTTTCTTCTTTTTGTAAGCTTTGATGTGATGTAACCCTTCTTGCTTTGTTCTTATTTGCACAATTTTAGCTGTACGAAGCTGCTGTGTTAACGGTTACGTGATCATTTGTGGAGCTATTGCATGTATTCTTAAGTTAATTTTCGATTTTCAGGTTGAAAACTTTGGCTCCATGGATTGCTTTCTGAAGGTATGAGCTGCATCCTTTATTCTCTGCCTAATGCTCAGTTATTTAATGCATGTTGTTTGTATAATACGCAAGTTGTAGTATGTCAGTATTACATTAGATTGTAACCATAACGCGTAGTTAAGCGCCTGGCAAAATGTGTCCGCAAAGAAATGCCTTGTGTTAGACGAAACATTTCCCTGCCAAAAGTGGGCATTGATTTTCCAACAGAGAACAAATTGTAAATGTGAATTCTGTTCCTCTGCTCAGGTCAAGGGTGGGGCAGTTGAGAAAAAAATCTGTTCTCTCGAGATTGTTAACTGTGTAACAAGTTTCTTTTGCTTCTGCAGCTCTGAATTTTCTGGGATCGTTGGTTTTTTTCCTCTTCTCAGCTGAAGATATTTCAGAAAGTGTAAGAAATGCCAACTCAAAAGCTTGAAGCAACCCAAGTGACGTAGGATCGTCTAAACCAGGGACCAGAAGCCCAGCGGCTACTCGATACCCCAGTGACCACTTGGGGAAACCAGGAACACGAAGCCCAGCGGCCACTCGATACCCCAGTGACCATTTGGGGAAACCAGGAACACGAAGCCCAGCGGCCACTCGATACCCCAGTGGCCACTCGGGGAAACCAGGGACGAAAAGTGTGTCCTTTGTTAGTGCTGGTTAAGTGCTTGCAATAAGTGTGTCCTTTGTGCTTTATTAGTGGATGTTAGGTTGTTATCCTTGTGTGTTAGTGTTGTCCTTAAGTGATAGTGGTAGTTTCTTTGTAAAAGTGTGTTTCCATTATCTTAAAGTAAGGAAGGTGCTTACCTTGTACTGCACCCTTTTAAAGGGAACAAATGGAAGGCAAGAGGAATGATAATTGAGATTAAAAACATTCTGAATTTCCAGAAATAGAGTTCAAGCTCTTGCCTTGAATATGCATGGATTTGCATAAGTTATGTGCATGGATTTGCATTAGTTCCTTCAGGTGGATTCCCGTGTCATTTTATCTGCCCTCGTTGGCCGCTTGTTCGCAAGCAAACCTCTACTACACGACGGAAGTTGTGCCTAATAGTTGATTATCGTTATGTGGTCGTTCTTTCGATCAAGCAATCCAATTCAAGCTTCCGCGACGCCTACGCCAGGTGGTATCAGAACTCCGTGCCGATCCACTCAATTTCCATATTGAGAGTAAGTGTTCCTTCTACCTTAAATTCATCCCCTAAGCCCATCTAAGAGCCGATCAGCAAGGTCACGTGATCCCCTGATCCGTACCTCTATTAACCACCAAGCTCCACAAAAAGGCCGATCATTATGTCCGATTTCGACACAGCCAGGCGACTTGGAGAGCTAGAGACCCTGATGCAAGAAGTCATTACTCAGCTAAGGAGCATCACCACACAACCCACAGTACAAGCTCAGCCAGTGGAAATGAGAAACAACCTGTTGGCAGTAGAAGATGATGAGCTTGACGATGAGCCAGACAGGAGAGGAAGAGGAGGACGAAGAGGTAGGGGAAGAGGACGTGCTGATGAAGGACGTGGAATGAGAAGGGATATGTATCTAGGAGAAGATGGAGGAGGTGAGTACTATAGACGTGTTGATCGTCCATTTAAGATGAACATAGAGAAGTTCTATGGTGATATAGATGTTGAAGGCTTCTTGAATTGGCTAGACTCCGTAGAAAAATACTTTGATTGTATGGATCTTACTGAGGATCAGAAGGTTAACTACGTAGCCTTCAAATTGGAGTTCGAAGCTGCAGTTTGGTGGAGGAAAGAACAAGAGACCCAAAGGAGGAGAGGGGATCGTCCTATTAGAGACTGGCCAACTATGGAACAAGCTCTTCGTGAGAGATTTTTGCCGGTAGATTATCACCAAACCTTATACTCACAATTTCTTTCTTGTAATCAAGGGAACCGAACTGTGGATGAGTATACATTTGAATTCATGAGGCTTGCATCACGCAACGATGTGGAAGACAATGAAGACCAGATGATTGCGCGTTATGTTGAAGGTCTCAGCTATGAGATCAAGAATCAGATGGAGTTTGACACTTTCTTATATGCTAATGATGCGTATGCCGAGGCAAGGAAGATCGGAGCTGCCTTGAAGAAGAAGAAGAAACCAATCTCAGCCTTTTATTCAGGACCAAGTCAATCCTCGAATTATTTGAAGGGAGGAGCTGAGAAGAGGGTTCAACAAGCAAGTGAGACGAGGCCTACTCCAAAGAAGCCTATCCCGGAAGTCACGCAACAAAAAGGGAAGGAGGTAGAGTCAGGTTCTACAATTCGTTGTTATAAATGCAATGCTATCGACCATAAGTCGAATGAATGTCCAAAGAGAAAATTTACTCAGTTGTGTGAACGGGAAGAAGAGGAAGGAGAGCAATCTGGAGCATATTTGTGTGCACCCGTAGATGAAATTGGAGAAGAAGAACCAGATGCTTCAGAAGAAGAAGATGAATACTGTGGGGTCATGCGAAAACTTGCCTTGACCACAAGTAAGAAAGATGATTCTCAGAGGCATAATCTCTTTCGCACACGATATCACGTTGGTGATCAAGTATGCGAAGTGATTATTGATGGTGGAAGTCAAGAAAATTTTATTAGCAAGCAGATCGTGGAAAAGCTTGGACTTCAAGTCACTCCGCACTCTGCACCCTATTCCATTGGTTGGGTTCGCTCTGGAGGAGGAATCAAAGTGAGCAACAAGTGCACTGTCCCGATCAAGATAGGAAAGTTTCAAGATATGGTGAATTGCGATGTGCTTGAGATGGATGCTTGCCACATCTTGTTAGGCAGACCATGGGAGTTTGATAATCAAGCTATACACAAAGGCAAGGAGAACACGTATGAAGTCCAGAAGGGAAGTAAGCAATTTACCTTGCTATCGAAGAAGCCGAAGCAAGGGAAAACACAACTGAATAGTGCTATGCAGTTGGTGACGATGGTAACTTTTTCTAGCAAGTTCGTTGAGGAGATGAATGCTTCTGATTGGTGTCACTTTTCGTGATGAAACATACAATGCTTTATGAAGAGAAGAAAAAGAAGTCCTTGCCGGATCAAGTGTTGAAGTTGTTCGAGTTGTTCCCAGATGTGGTGCAAGATGACTTGCCTGAAGGGTTGCCTCCTTTGAGAGACATCCAGTATCAGATCGACTTAATCCCGGGAGCTACTCTTCCAAGCTTGCCGTACTATCGAATGAGTCCTAAGGAAAATTTGATCCTAAGGGAGCAAATCCAAGATCTTCTGAATAGAGGATATGTGCAAGAGAGCCTAAGTCCCTGTGGAGTTCCAGCTCTTCTCGTGCCAAAGAAGGATAGAACATGGAGGATGTGCATAGACAGCCGTGCTATCAACAAGATTACAATCGGGTATCGCTTTCCTATTCTACGGCTTAATGATATGTTGGATAATTTGAGTGGTGCCACTATTTTTAGCAAGATTGATCTACAAAGTGGGTATCACCAGATTAGAATCAGACCCGGGGATGAGTGGAAGACTGCTTTCAAGACGAGGGATGGCTTGTATGAATGGCTCATGATGCCATTTGGACTAACCAACGCACCCAGTACATTCATGAGGTTGATGCACCAAGTCTTGGAGCCGTTTCTTGAGAAGTTCGTTGTAGTGTACTTCGATGATATCCTTGTTTATAGCAAGACCGAGGAGGATCATGTAATGCATTTACAAGAAGTGTTCGCAGCCCACCAAAACAACAAGTTGTACGTGAATTTGAAGAAGATGGTCGTACAACCCGCAGTACAACCACCTCAGACTCAATGTAATATGCGTGAAGATGAAGTTGTTTATGAATCTGAAGTTGCGCATATTGATTTCCTCGGAGCTGATCGTTTTGAATACATTCCAAGTTCTTCTTTGGTTAATATTTGGAATGATCTAAAATCGAGTGAAATGAGGGCCAAAGGTTTCGTTTTTATGATGGTGTGCTCTCTTGTTTCGAGCTCCAAATACTTGTTTTGCTGGAAGGGAAGGAACCAAATACAACCCCGATGTTCGAGTGCTTCCACTAGTTCCATGGTGATATTCTACAAGGGATGTGTGTGTTATGGTTACCAAGGAAGCTTTGCAATTTTCAACTCGGGACGAGCTGATTTTCTTAAGGAGGGGAGGATGACGTAGGATCGTCTAAACCAGGGACCAGAAGCCCAGCGGCCACTCGATACCCCAGTGACCACTTGGGGAAACCAGGAACAAGAAGCCCAGCGACCACTCGATACCCCAGTGACCACTTGGGGAAACCAGGAACACGAAGCCCAGCGGCCACTCGATACCCCAGTGGCCACTCGGGGAAACCAGGAACACGAAGTCCAGCGGCCACTCGATACCCCAGTGGCCACTTGGGGAAACCAGGGACGAAAAGTGTGTCCTTTGTTAGTGCTGGTTAAGTGCTTGCAATAAGTGTGTCCTTTGTGCTTTATTAGTGGATGTTAGGTTGTTATCCTTGTGTGTTAGTGTTGTCCTTAAGTGATAGTGGTAGTTTCTTTGTAAAAGTGTGTTTCCATTATCTTAAAGTAAGGAAGGTGCTTACCTTGTACTCCACCCTTTTAAAGGGAACAAATGGAAGGCAAGAGGAATGATAATTGAGATTAAAAACATTCTGAATTTCCAGAAAGAGAGTTCAAGCTCTTGCCTTGAATATGCATGGATTTGCATAAGTTATGTGCATGGATTTGCATTAGTTCTTTCGGGTGGATTCCCGTATCATTTTACCTGTCCTCGTTGGCCGCTTGTTCGCAAGCAAACTTCTACTACACGACGGAAGTTGTGCATAGTAGTTGATTATCGTTACTTGTTCGTTCTTTCGATCAAGCAATCCAATTCAAGCTTCCGCGACGCCTACGCCACCAAGTTCAGTAGAATTTCAGATTACGAGGGACGACATTTACAATGTGTGACAGATGCTGAACGTCAAGGCACATACATTTGCTGAGGCATATATGCTGTGAGGTGGATCGAGCAGGTTCTGGTCGTATTCATGCCAGACATGTATTATATCAGTTCAGAATGGGATGACAAATTGAGTGACACGTCGGATTGATGCTGGAACTTTTGGGAGCCGACATGATGAGTCTTCCGATGATAATGCTCCTCCTTAAATTCGCTCTCTGTGAATGCCAGAGCCTCCGGCTAGTGAAGACTTGCAGACATGTAGAATAGAAACGGACTGTCGCGTAGGAGACTTCTAACCTTGCTGTGTCCTTCGCTCTTCTGTTAGACCAGGAACAAAGCAATCTAGTTGACGAAATTTGGAGGTTAGTTGGTTAAAATTATGTTGAAATCAAATTCAGGACCAACATTATGAGGTCATATTATACTACTAATATATCCATAATAACTTGGATGCAAAAATTAGAACCAAGTAATGTAAGATATTTTCATTGGGAATAAATTACTCTGTTTGGGCAATTTTTTAACAGTTACCTTGCAGTTTTGTTTTTTTTTTTTGTGATAGAGATTTTTCAAATTCCTGTCCATAGTTAACTTTTGGTAAAACTTTACTTTATTTTTTATTAGTAAATTTATGTATAAATAGAATTTCAATTTATTAATAGTGATAAAATAGACTCTATTATCCTCGATTTGACATTTTCTAGTTGGTGATTAGTTTTTAAATTCTACACCTTTGGTGACAGTCTTAATTATGTTTATTGTTTTTGCCTGTGTGATGGACTTGGTGTTACTAATAGGTTTAAGATAATTACAATAAACCAATTGCCTATATTTAATCTACACATAAATTTCATAAATTCTAAGAGATAAAAAAAAATGATTAATGCAGGCTCTTTTGAAATTTGTCCAAGGTACAAATTGGGCAAAAAGTAAAAGCAGTGACACAAGTTTCTTTGGTCGATGGCATTCCACAATGTGTGTTTAATTGAGATCTACTAGTGTGACCGAAAAGGGCTTCTCATGTTGTTTGGGTGATGAAAAAGGCAGTGCGCTGAAGCGGAAGACAAATTCGGACAGCTCGTGGGCGCATTTGGTTTGTGCGCTTTACGTTCCCAATGTGTTTTTTGCTGACCCAGATGGCCGAGAGGGGATAGATTGCAAGGTCCCGAAAAGGCGGTGGGATGGGAAGTGTTACCTCTGTAAGAGCAGGAAAGGGTGTGTTATCGAGTGCTCGGTGCTCAATTGTAAGTTGGCATGTCATGTGACTTGCGGGTTGAGTGAGGATCTCTGCATTTGAGTACAATGAAGGGAAGAAGAAGAAGGAGGAGGAGGAAGAGACAGACCATCGTAGCCCCGGGTTCTGCAAAACGCATTCTGAGATATGGGAGAAGGTAATCAGCAATTCAACAAGTTGGTTCTGCAAAATTTCTTTGATTGTTGTTGATCTTTAATTGGTTGATCGATTTTTTTTTTCTTGATTTATTACAGCAACAACATACAGGGAAGTTCAAGATTGTGGCAAGGGACAAACTTGAAGAATCTGTCCGGATTTGTCCGAAGTACTCTTATTGATTATATGATAGCATAATTGTTAAGTTTTCGATTTAGATTGGTCGCCAAGGGAGTGGTGGGTGCAGGTAGTACTCAAAACCTCCTTTCACTGGATCGAGGTTATACTTTGTTTCCGTAGTAACAATAGAATAGCTGATTGATTAGCTTATCTTTTTTTTTAATACCCAAAAAGTTATCAAGTCCTTGAGGATCCGTCGGATGATTTGTACCGCCCTCTTAAGATCTTGACTCTATCCTTTGTAATTTTCCTTGATGCAAGGGCTTTCTAGGCCCACCAATTAATTTTTTTTTTTACCAGTTTCTATGTATTCTTAGAGGCTAGAGGTTGCTTCTGAATTCAGAATTTAAATCCGGCTGTCTTAATTAATTGCAAATATAGTGACCATGTCGCTGTTTTGTGTAATTTTAACTTGTATTCTTTTTGTCGGGTATTTTATTTTTGCAACCCCGCCAATCTCTCTCACTTGCGGATTACTTTATTATATAGTGATATAAACAATGTGGACAATAATGCTAACCCCCACAAATGCACATCTTTGCCCATGTGGAGCTAGTACAACGCCTCGTGAGCAAAGGACCCTTGACAGCCACGGATGATTTTAAAATAATTCTATTTAGCATCAAAGTTTTAAATTATTCTTAATATTCTCTAACAAAAGTATAAAAATCATATGTTTTTTTTCAAAAAAATAAGTTTTACTTGAACCAACCGATCTAATCATGCTCATAATTTTGTGATAAAATGAACGGCTTCGCGACAAGATTGCGGTCAATGAGACCGTATTTTTTAAAACATTCATAACAACCAATATGATATTAAGATGTTATTTAGCGACTATGACATGTACATACACTTAAACTCCTTAATTTTGATTAATCCGGCAGATTCATAGTCACAGATCATAAAGGTCAAGTCCCGACAAGCACCTACACTAATCTAAATCACACATGTCAATTACGTGTACCAGTAAAAAAAAATAGCGTGCACCAACAAGTGCGTGTCAATATACAAACAACGGAAGCGACTCACATTTATATCAATATAAAATTTTAAGTTAATAGGTATATACAAAAAAGTCAACAACTATTACACTAAGTGCCCCTAAACAAATCTAACGTAATCATTAACAATTAACTTAGAATCAACAATTCTGATATTAAGTTAAAAATCTATATTCAACCCAAAATTTAATACAATAAATATATTTTTCACAATTATAAAAAATTCATCGGCATCAAACAACATCATGAGATTCTCAACAGAGTTAAAGATATAAATGTATTTAAAATATTTTTTAGATTTAAGACACTATTTAGAGAGTCCTCGACTATTTGTCTCGGAAGACAGAGAGAGGATATGTAATCCTCAAAGCTCCTCTATAAACCCAAATAGACAAAGTATAGCCATATGGATGCAGCAGGAGTTCAGCTTGGTAGCTCTCTGCCCGTGCCATGTGTTCAGGAGCTAGCCAAGGAGCACCGAGACAGTGTTCCAGAAAGATACCTACGGCCCGACCAAGACCACCCTGTCGTTCCCGACAGTGCTTTGTGTAACGAGGTCCCTGTTATTGATATGGATAAGCTTCTCTTTCAGGATTCCATGGATTCCGAGTTGGTCAAGCTCGATTTCGCATGCAAAGAATGGGGTTTCTTCCAGGTCAGTAGTTTAAATATTATTTTTATGGTAAATTTGTACAATGATATTTATGTCATGAACTCTAGGCCTTCATGAATTTGTATATTTATTGTAGAGTTTGTTACTAAAAATAAGTAAGATTTACAAGCTATCCGGTGTAGAGTTTGTGCCCCTTTTCTAGCTTTCTTGTTTTGGTATCATTGTTCGGATCTAATGATGATTTCAAAAAGCAAATTTTTAGTGATGTTTGTCTGAACTAGAGGTTTCTTGTTTTGGTAACATTACTCTAACTCAACGAAAATATCTCGAGAATATAATAATATTAAATATTTATTTAATTTTTTTTGCCTTTCACCTAATTTGAACTTAAATTAGTCAACATATTTGTGTCTTAATAGTAGGTGGAACCAAACAAAAAAAAATAACATTTATCTATTTTCTTAATGCTTATTCCTAGTTAATTAATCATGGAGTGGACTCATTCCTCGTGGAGAAAATAAAGAAGGAAGTGCAAGACTTTTTTAATCTTCCAATGGAGGAGAAGAAGAAATTCTGGCAGCATCCAGGAGAAGTTCAAGGTTTTGGCCAAGCCTTCGTTGTCTCGGAAGAGCAAAAGCTTGATTGGGCTGATATCTTCTTCGTGGTGTCTCGTCCTCTAAACGAAAGAAAACCCCACTTGTTCCCTAAGCTACCTTTGCCTTTCAGGTGATTGGGTCTTCAAAAGAAAAGCAAATCTTTAATTAGATTAAATTATATTGTCTAAAAAGGAGACTCAAGTGCATAACCTCACAATCATAAATAATAATTAATAGCTTGACTTACTTTGAGGTTGAACTAAAACAATTGTTTAAGTTTCTTCCATTAACTGCATGACATCAACTTTGAACAATTCAAGAAAGATATTGTAACTGATATCAGATGATAATAGTAATAATTTTTCAATCTACACGTCTCAGATGATAACAAATGGTATCTACCGAAGCATTGAGCACCGAGCAACAGTGGACAAAAATCAAGAAAGGCTTTCTTTTGCGACGTTCCATACACCTGCATACAAAAAGGAAATTGGGCCAGCTCCTAGTTTGGTCTCTGAACAGAGACCAGCATTGTTTAGAAGGATTCTGGCTGAGGACTATTTCAAGGGCCTGTTCACTCGAGAACTCAAAGAAAAATCTTATCTGGATGCCATGAGAATATAGAGGGAGTTTGTTTCCACTTTATGCTAAACATGCCCTCGAAATCAAACAATTATGGGACTATGTCGTCTCTGGTGTGGTATTGCAACGGATATACTTCAAGGATATATATTGCGTGTATTTCTATATTGGAATAAAGACTGTTTAGTGTTTTAAAAACTATAGTTGTCACTATGTACATTTTGTTCAAAACTGGGTTGAACTTGAACTATGAAAGGCCAAAATGGTTCTATAATTTTTAAATGCATTCTTTATTTAGTGTTTTATTGAATCACGTTATGAAGATTTTTGAGGTCATGGAATGGTAATATGAACCCACCAATTGTTTTATGCAAATAACTTTTATTTCAATAAAAAAGACCTCTTTTTTGAGGACTTCATGAGAACATATTTATTATACATCTCAGTTAGACCTGTAGTTCTCTGGTCTCTTAGAAGTAAACTTGTAAATATTTAGAAATACATAACTTTCAAAATCCATTCGTTAATAAGCAACCATATGCGCATATTCAAAACAACTATCATATTATTCCTCAAAAAAATTCAACTACCATATTTCGTATTTAGAAAATGAAAGCAGCACACTGTTGCGATAAGCCTTTTTGGTATATTTTTTACACCAAAAATTACACTTCATCCGTAATTGAATTCTTAAAATTCTGTCAAGTGCTCTTACACCTAGAGTCTCTATGTACAAGGTATCAAATGCTTTATAGTAGTATTGCACTAAGTGGATTATAATTTATCAACATGTTATAACGTATCCAACGACTGGACGTAGGGGTGATTCATACGTTAGGATATCCAGGGCAGGAATGGAAAAACTAATCCAGACCTTATGGCTCATGCTTATACCTTGGGGTTCTGAAATTCGAGTCTAGATCAGGCTCATATATACTCAGATCACAACCCTACACGTAGAACCGAAAATAATATCCTATCTCAACAGACCCTATTTAGATCCATCTTGATTAATATATACATATTATTTTTCATAACCCAAAATTTTATATGATACTTCTAAACTTAAAACTATGCATTTCTTTTTTATGATGTTTAGCGTAAAAAAAGGGGTAAATGTGAGCTAAATTACATTTAGCATCAGTAACGCTCAAGTACTCTTTCTTCCCACCATATTTTAGTGTTTCAAAATTTTGTATAAATCTCTATATTTGGTGAATACAATTTACATATAAGAAACTGTGAGTATAATTTTTCAAATATATTACTCAAAAATGTTAAAAAATATTGTGTAAGTCAATGATCATTTAAGGGGTAGGACATGATCTTAATTTGATCTCCATGAATCCTCATCGTAGGAATTGGGGGAGAGGCTAAGTCATGTCTCTAAATCTATAGTACTGTTAGAATCTTTTATACTATTAGTTTTATCTTACCCATTGCCACGAATAATCTAAGGATTAATCTAATGAAAAATTCAGACTAGTTCACTAATTATTGTCTAGGTGTTTTGATGTTTTACACAGATCCAATTATTACGCGTTGGATAACATATAAAAAATGACTAATCGACTATACGGGTTTTTTACGGATGGATTACCAGACAAATGGAATAAGAAAAAAATCGAAAAATAACCATAATACATAACCTGAATAAAAATATGTAAACGCAACAAATCATGATTACACACACGTAACTTTCAGGCGTCAAATCTAAAGTTTGTCTGCTTCCGTTTCTTCATTATGGCATTGATCAAAAGTCAAGTTTCAAATAGATAGGTCCTATGCCATTAGTTCCATTATGGAAAGATAATCCTCACTTATTTAATAGGCTAAAGTATATGTATCATATCGAATTTAAAGTAGATTAGATTTTTAGGAGGTATTGCTGATGAATTGTAAACACTCACGTTTTCGTATATATTTTATGTGTGTTCAATCATATTATTGTCGATTTTGTCATATCTTGTTAGGTTTTTTTTTTGTCAATTGTGCTTATTTTGAGTTGAGGAATGTACGTCTTTTTGTTTAACAGGTTAATTATCCTCAGGTCCCTATACGATTGATGATTTTGTAATAAGGTTCCTGTGTAATTTGAATAAGATATAAGATCCCCGCTTTATAACGAAATATTGTTATAAAGTCCCTGGCTGAACCCTCGCTAACATCATCAATTTTTTTTTCTTTTTTTACATTGAATTAACTAAAATACCTTAAGCCAAAAAAAAAAATTCTTCAACCTCATCCGAAACAAAATACACAGGATCATCTTATTCCTTAAACCCCCTAAAATCCTCCATCCTTCGTCGGAACCCAAGAAAAGGAAGAAGAAACCCAGAAAAAAAAAATAAGCCTAAACCCAGAAATCAACCACGAAATCTCCAACCCTAAACCCAGATCGCCAACCCCTCTGCCGGGCAGTTCTTTCGAACCTACCCCCGAGCTCTAGTTTGCCCCACAACGCCGCCACTGACTATTCCTACTTCGTTCACTTTCTGCCGCTCGCCGGAGCCGCTACAGGCCGCGCTATCGCGATCAGACATCACCATGGCCATCCTCTCGCCACGATGAACACGCCGGTAGGTCTCCCGCCCTCTCAACTACCTCGGCTGGTCGTGCCCGATAGGTCCTCCGCGGTTACTCATTCTGTCGCCACCGCCGCTCCGTGCTCTACCGCGACAATCGGGACCCAGAACCTCACTCACCACTCCACGGTAGTCCCTCCGGGTGGTCTCCTCCGCTAATTTGCCCGGAATCAAAAAACCCTCTCTTTGGACTTTCGGGCTGCAGACGCCTATCCTACCGTCGTGAGCCTCCCCGGGCAGATCGGCCACCACCATCAACTTCTCCTCTCCCTGTCGCGACCTTTTGTAGGGGCCCACCCCGTCACCTCTCAGCCGTTCGTGTTGCCCGCGTCTACCCTACCAGCGATCTCTCTCTCCTCCTTCAGCCGTCGCGGGTGCCCTTGCCGGCCTGAGCCAACCCCAGGTTCTCCTTCCCCTCCCTCCGGCGCTCCTTTGGGCAGCCGACTTGCCCCCAACTCATTTGGATCTCGTTGGGGTCGGTAATCCCTAGTTTTAACCATCACCAGTCACTTTTTCGGCTTCGTCAACTACCGACCCCGCCTTCTGGTGGCCCGGCTGGCCTTCTCCAATGCTTAATCGGGATGGAGATGGGGACATTTGAAGGGGGCAAGGGCTTAATCGATTGATTTGGTTCTGGGTTGATTTAATCAGTTGATTTTAGGATTTGCTTCTGGGTTGATTTAATCGGTTAATGGTATTTTGGCTTAAGGTTGAAGATGAAGAGAGATGAAGATGATATTTTTTATTTTTGGCTTAAGGGTATTTTGGTGAATTCAATGTAAAAAAGCAAAAAAAAAAATTAATGATGTTAGCGAGGGTTCAGCCAGGGACCTTATAACAAATTGTTATAAAGCGGGAGGTCTTATATCTTATTCAAATTACACAGGGACTCTATTACAAAATCATCAATAGTACAGAGACCTGAGGATAATTAACCCTTGTTTAACGGATGTTTAGGAATTTGGAGTGATTCGGGAGCTTGTGGAGCTTGAAAGGGAGAATGAGAAGGAGAGGTATTTCAGCCGACCCAGCAGACGCTAATTCCCTGGCAATCGCTACTAAATATAGAATATAGACTAAATATAGAAAATTCTATATCTTACCAAAAATTTTAAGTTTGTGAGTCCATGGATCCTTCCACCTTATAAATCAATTTATCTTATTTACTATTTTTGATGTGAGATACTCTTGATGAAGGACTTATAAGAAATTTCAATCTTCGACCCCTAGCAGTCTCTAGGCTTTGTGAGCTCAATTTTGCCAGATTTTCTATTTTATCGAGTTTGATCCCATTCCATTTTTTCCATTTTAGTCTATTAATATTATATATTTTATGTTATTTTTTATTCTAAACCTCTTGAAATGGATCGTTAAGACTCTTGTTTAGGAATAAATTTTAAATTTTATTTTTTCTAGTTAGTATGTTTAGTTATATATATGTCATTAGCACTGGAGTTTTATAATGAAAAATTCTAACAACTTTTGATACCTCGTAATTCTGACTTATTAGATTAATCGAAATCGTATCACGATTAACATTGTAGTTTGCAAAGCTTGTTTGAAAAACTAAAGTCTTTCTACCACAGAGTTTAGAGAATTTAAATGAGTATTGATAGTTGAAACGAAAGTAAGACTTAAAATAGCGACAAGATAATATATGTTGGAAAAAAGAGAATCCAAACTAAACATCCATAGATAGCCAAATATAAAACGAAACTAGCTAGCCACCTATAAACATTTTCTTCGTATATGCATCTCGAATCAGTTCTCCGAGATTTGCAAATCCTGATTCAAAAACTTCAAATTTTCCCTATAAAAATATATTGAGCAACATGTTCCGATGTATGTTTCGCCTTCCAGTATCGAGTTCTCGTGTTCACGGGATTGTAACAAACTAGCTCGTTATAATGAGGAACCAACTTCTTCCGCTGTCTCCGACTGTACACCACATCATCTCTTCTCGTGAAACCAAGCACGTATCCTATACCCTTATTTAGATTTACGCTCTCTATTATTTTAGTCCAGGAGTCCACTTCGCCGTACTTTTTCATCACCCACACGACAAATCGGGTCTTCTTGTTCATAGTTTCAATCAAGGCGAGAGATTCCCCGTAGACGTGCATCGAGTCCCATTCCAAGCTATCCGAGGGCATGGCAATTTTACCATATGTCTCTTCAGCAAGGCTGAATAGCAGCAGAAAATGAGCAATAGCTCCATCTCGATGTTCTTTGGCAAACCAGTGACACGCACCGTTCACGAACGTCGATAATCGCCACCTAACAATTTCACATTTAAATGGACCGGCCCAAGAACAAATGACATTCCTCCAATTTCTAGTCTTTGAGGAACACACCCCGGTCTCCACAGGAAACCCTATTTCGTACGTATACGGAACTCCTACCAGTTTGTATTCACCATTCACACAACCAAACCCATATCTGAAATATTCAAACCAAAAAGGGGTTGAGATTTTTATGCTTCTTTTCATACTTGGATTCCAAAAAATGGCATCGAATTTCAGAAGTTGGTGCATTGCCATCAACAATACAACTCCGTTGCAGTAACCTAGGGCTAGAACAGTTTTGTAATCTGTTTTGCCATAGGGAGGTGCAAGATCCTGCGAGTACCTGGGAGGGACAGAAAATCCACCACCCTCGGTGAACAGACGATATCGCTGGTCGGTGGCAAATATCCGATTAAGGAGGAGCAAATTCCCGTCACGCCGGGATGTCTCAAGGTCGAGGTGGTCGTTGACGAACTGTTGAGTTGATATCATATCTCTGAACTTTTTATTTAGGCAGCGAAATCTCAACAGGGATTTCACCGGAAGCCTCAACAATATTTCCCTATCCACCCCATCCGCCACGTAATAGCTTCCATGTTTCTTCTTCTTCTTCTTCTCCTTTTCGTGAACATGGTTCTGGCCTCTCGTTCTTTTCTTGGACATTATAATGTTTCCTTCGAGTATACCATCACATGCATGCATCGTCAATATTAGACATTACTTTATGGCCAGGGTCTCCCCTTTTTATACTAACTTCGTAATTCATGTCATGCTCGGGTTAGGACTGTAATTACGATTAGGAAAGAATTTTCTTACCAATCCCAAAGATTTCTCCAAAATAAGTCCCAACGCCACCTACCTACCAACCATGACCAAAACTTGGTGGGCAGGATCACAACGGATCTTACCTCCTTTTTACGAGGTCAGATGTTCAAATTTCATCTCTTGCGAATAGAGAAAAATCTTGGTTGGAAGGAGAACAAAGCCCAAAGTTGTCTAAAGTCCCAAAAGTTTAAGCCCAGTAAACTAGACTTAATATTCACTAAAAAAAATCACCAATCGGGGCCCCTTTAGCATGTATAACTTATAAGTGAGAGAATAAAATTGAGAGCGGGATGTCCAAGCACCTAGCGTATTCCCAGAATTTGAGAAGATTGCCTCTACCCAATTTCATTCTCATATTGCACCTGAAAATAACAGTGGTTGCCGCATCTGAAGTGTTGACCTTCCAAGATGTCAAGCCAATGGCCCAGAAAGCGTGGATAGTGCAAGATCTTAGAAAGAACAGCAATAGATGAAGCATAAGTAGTGCCATGAACACCACGAATTGACTTGAGTACATGGTGTGCCTTTGACAGTAATGCCAAATCTAGCTCAAAAAAGGAGCATCTTGTTCTAGATTTGAGACGAATAAGACCCTATCCACTTTTGTCAACTGAGAGGCACACGTTGGACCGGGACACAAGGGGGAGGCTTTGCTTGCAAGAGTCCATCAAACCAGAGAAACTTTTTTTTTCTAGTTAGTACGTTTGTTTATATATATGTCATTAGCACTGAAATTTTATAATGAAGAATTCTAGCAACTTTTGAGATATTGGTACTCTGATTTTTTAGATTAATCGAAATCATATCTCGATCAACATTGTAATTTACAAATCTTTTTTTTTTTAGATAAATCTTGTTTAAGAGACTAAGTATTTCTACCACAGAGTCGAGAGAATTCAAATGAGTATTGATAGTTGATAATAAGGTAAGATTTAAAATAGCGACAAGATAATATATGTTGAAAAAAGAGAATCCAAACTAAACATCCATTGATAGCTAAAGATAAAAGGAAAACCAGCTAGACACCTAAAAACATTTTCTTCGTATATGTATCTCGAATCAGTTTTCCGAGATTTGCAAATCCTGATTTAAAAAATTCAAATTTTCCCTATAAGCATATAATTGAGCAACACGTTCCGATGTATGTTTCGCCTTCCAGTATCGAGTTCTCGAGTACACGGGATTGTAACAAACTAGATCGTAAACCAACTTCTTCCGCTGTCTCCGACTGTACACCACATCATCTCTTCTCGTGAAACCAAGCACGTATCCTATACCCTTATTCAGATTTACGCTCTCTATTACTTTAGTCCAGGAGTCCACTTCGCCGTACTTTTTCATCACCCACACGGCAAATCGGGTCTTCTTGTTCATAGTTTCAATCAAGGCGAGAGATTCCCCGTAAACGTGCATCGAGTCCCATTCCGAGCTATCCGAGGGCATGGCAATTTTACCGTATGTCTCTTCAGCAAGGTTGAACGACAGCAGAAAATGAGCAATAGCTCCATCTCGATTTTCTTTGGCAAACCAGTGACACGCCCCATTCACGAATGTAGATAGCTGCCAGCTAACAATTTCGCATTTAAATGGATCGGTCCAAGAACAAATGGCAGTCTTCCAGCTTCTAGTCTTTGAGGAACACACCTCGGTCTTCACGGGAATCCCTATTTCGTACGTCTTCGGAACTCCGACCAGTTTGTATTCATCGTTCACACAACCAAACCCATATCTGAAACATCCCATCCAAAAAGGGGTTGAGATTTTTATGCTTCTTTTCATACTTGGATTCCAAAAAATCGCGTCGTATTTCCGAAATTGGTCCATTGCCATCAACAATACAACTCCGTTGCAGTAACCGAGGGCTAGAACAGTTGTGTAATCTGTTTTGCCATAGGGAGGTGCAAGATCCTGCGAGTACCTGGGAGGGACAGAAAATCCACCACCCTCGATGAACAGACGATATCGCTGGCCGGGCGAAAACTGCCGATTAAGGAGGAGCAAATTCCCGTCACGCCGAGATGTCTCGAGGTCGAGGTGGTCGTTGACGAACTGTTGAGTTGATATCATATCTCTGAACTTTTTATTTAGGCAGCGAAATCTCAACAGGGATTTCACCGGAAGCCTCAACAAGATTTCCCTATCCACCCCATCCGCCACGTAACAGCTTTCATTCTTCTTCTTCTTCTTATCCTTTTCGTTAGCATGGTTCTGGCCTCTCGTTCTTTTCTTGGACATTATCATGTTTCCTTCGAGTATATCATCAGATGCATGCATCGTCAATATTAGACATTACTTTATGGCCATGGTCTCCCTTTTTATTCGAACTTCGTAATTCATATCATGCTCGGGTTAGGACATTATGAGACAATAACATCATGCTCTACGCAACTCTTGTGGATTAGTTCTATGTGGTTACGTCATGACTCGTGTGTCCATCTTTTAAAACCGTAATTTAATCGTAGCTGTTAACGTTTTAAAAACTAAAGCAATTCTTATATCGTTTTTGAGAAATTGTTTCTTCACAAAAGATTATTTTTATATCGTTATTGAGAAATTTGATATCGGCCCCTTGAAAGTTTATTATTTTTCTTCATTGAGGTGAATATCTTTGGATTTATATAAACAATAATCCATATCCCAAAGATCTCCGGTAAATTATTAAGATCAACTGAATGCGAAAACGTACCTGAATCCATAGCGAAGAACGTGATCACAGAAGACGGATTGGCCTTCCGAGGTATGACAAATCTGAGAGAATTCCTTCAGTTTTCTCTGACCTATGAGTAGTGCAGCGGTTTGTCTAACCAAAGACCATGACTCTATTTTATAAAAGAAACCCTTATTTCCGTAATTACGATTTTGCCCATAACAAAACCCTAATTTTTTTGATGTCTCTACACACTAAAGGTCCATACTCTATTAGATACATGAAAGCCCAAAACTTATTTGATCACTTTTAAGTGGGTTCAACCGAACTTACATAATTATTTCACATATAAGTCTGCTATGTAATAACTTTACTAAAAAAAAATTTCAAAGTTACTATGTAATCTGCTACATAAACTATCAATTTACTTGACTTCAAATAATTTTTCTTAAAGAGTTCCAAAGTTACAGAACCTAGTTTAGGTTGTCATGACAACTTATACGATATTTAAAATAATAACTTTACTAAAAAAAGAGTGGAAAACCGAATAATTATGCCAATGTGATAACTAATATTTTGTTGATATAGTTCAACTTGACTTCGATTACTTTACAGTTCCTGTACTTTGTAGTTAACCATACCTCACGTAATGAGAGTCCTAAGATACAACATTCAATAGTCTTAATTCTATATATATTTAAGAGCAGCTCCACCACCAAAATGCCTACTCGCCGCAACGGGACCATATTTCACCATCGGTTCCTAGTGAAACCTCTTTTTCATAGAGGTACCAATGAGAACATCAATATACTTGAACAGGAGCTTTTGGCTTCTTCACTCCCAACAAGCCGTAGCACTGGTCATCCACATCCACCCTTTGTCCAGATTCACGTCTATGGTAGAGCACTTGTCAAAATTTTGTGTCTGACCAAAAACTAAAGAAAACGATAATAAGATAAATTTGAGGTTTCTAAGATTCTGGTGGTTGGCTTTAAAGAAGAGGATAGTGTCGTCAACGTATACAGTAGGCATGGGTTGGTAGTCATTCATGGTATAGGTAAAGCTTGAATCAAACCCAATTTCTCAATGTTTAAGATCATCTTACAGAGTATAAGAAGAAAAAAAAAAATCATCTTACAGAGTCCCTCGACAGCAATAAAATATAAGAACATATTAGATTTCCCTACATTAAACCTCATTCCAACGTGAACAAACTAGAAGGTGAGCCTTGACCATGACTATCAGACTTGTTGGTAGCTTGGTCTCTGGTTTATTTTATGTTTCGCACTTCATGACTGGTCCACCTGTCTTCCAGTACAGTGGTTGACAGGATGGTTTGGGACCTCCTCTCTACGAGCCTCCTATCTTCCAAGACTGTTGGTTAATAGGAGGCTCATTCTCTTCTCTCTGTAACCCCTTTTCTTTCACCTTTTTATATGATAGGGGAAACCCAGTCCTAAACGGGGTGTTTATTAAAATAAAACTAAAAGGCGAGCCATTGATTAAAACTAACGAAGATGACCCACACACACATCCAACTGCCCATCCTCTAAAGCAAGAATCAAAGCACATAGCACACAATAGATCCTCAAGATACGTCCCCAAAACACTGTCGAAAGCTTCCTTGAAATCTAGTTTTATGAGGGCACCTTCCTAATTTGAGGGTTCTCCATGTTATAATACTAGATATTTGCTTTGGAAAATAGGAACCTAACACCCCATCGCTCGTAATCGAGGGTATGTCAATTTTCTGATTTTCCTCTCGGTTGGGTACTCTTTGTCACCCATTACTCTTTCGCTCTTCTATACTCACTCTCGGTTGTGGATGTGCCATTTCTTCATATGATTTAGATCTTATGACTTTTAAATTGAGAACAAAGTGCTATCCATTGAAGTGGAGTTCATTCAATGCAAAAAAAGTCTATTGGCCGCATCTTCAGGTGTTGATAATTTATAAACTTATCTATATATGATGAGAGATGATGCTATTCCTATGACGATAGAATTGCATAAGCGTGAGGGAAAATGCATTTTGCTAGAAGGTGAGTGTTGAAGAGCAAAAATATATTGGGATTTATCATGATAAACCTGAGCTAGAGCGGGGTAGTGTACGGTTTTAAAAGACATAAAGTAGTGAATTCGGTGGGCCTCGACTTGTCGAATCAATAATGTCTAGAGGCTGCGGTACATCAAATTAGAACCCTCAACTATTGACTTAAGGGGACCTAATGATGTTAAAGCTACAATGACCCAAACATGTCAAGTTAAGGTGGTTGAGGGAAGAAGAGAATGAGCTCATAGAGATAAGAGAAGTCCCCAAACCCCTCATATTAGTCGATCATAACCCATCAAGCTAGGGTGGTCCAATCCCATCGAACTAAAAGATTTGGCAAAGCTTATCTTGGAAAGTATTGATGACCCAATCTCGTCAAATTAAACATGAGTCAGTAATTCAGTAGAAACTAGTGAATTAAAACATAAAGGCTTAAGGTCACCAACTATAGTACAGTAAAGTCAATGAGATATTGGTTCAGTAGAAATTGTGAATTGAGATGTACCTGATCTAACCTGCGAGTAGGAGAATTAAGATAGGGATTCAAGTCTGAAAATTAAAAGAGGGACTCGAGTTACAAAATTAAAAGGGACCAAGCCAATGCATGCTTGAGTTGGCAAATTAAGAGAGACTTAGGCCATTGAGCTAGTATTTTATCAAGGAGACCAAGTTCGAGGTGAACTCTATTTTAAATTATTGAAAGGAAAATTTCTTAAAGGATAAACATGGTTCCCATGTAAACCAGGATAAGCATAGAGAAGCTAGGTAACTTTAAATCCTGATCAAATAGAGATAACTTCAAGCTGGGAGAAATATGACCAATATGACTTCTTCCAAAGAGTCGGCATTCCCAAATACCTTATCTAGTGTCAAAAAGAATGTTGCCAATGCAACTTCCATTAAGAAGTCAATCCTTCCTACTACCTGCATGGGTATTGGAAAAAGCATCTATAACATGATTCTTCTTGAAGAGTCAACTCTCTCTGATATTCAACCGAGTAATAAGAGGAACACTTACAATACGACTTTTCCTAAAGAGTCAACCTATTATAGTACTCAACCAAGAACATCATCACTAATACGACTTCTCTAAAAGAGATGATCCCTTTTAGTATCCATCCAAATACCTAGAAAAATACCATAAATATGGCATTCCCTATAAAGATGACCTATTATAATACTTAACTAAGTACTTAAGAGAATACTACAAATATGAATTCTTTCAAAAAGGTGACTGATCCAACATTTTCTCTATAAAGATGTATAAATCCTATATTGCTTGGTAACACTATGAGGACACCTATAGGTAGAGGTAACCAATAGGACATCTTACTCCCTCATGGCTCGGTGGTACTAAGAAGATGCATATAGGTATATGGTTTTTGAGAAAAATTATAGAATAATAAGCTCAATATAGAAGACTTAAAAGCCACCATCAATCAAGTCCACTACAAGAATATTTGGAGGTAATACTCAAGATCTTACTGGTTACTTTGATTAAACCATAAATCTAATAATATAAATTCAGTCATTTAAGATGACTGATATTGAGGTTAAGAGGCTATGTCTCAGTGATAGAATGGCACGTAAATGGCTACCTCCTCCACTAGGACAATGGCGGAGTAACTCAAGGTAGGATATTTAAGCCAACATTCATCACTTGAGGCCTCTAATTACCAGAGTCGCAAGAGTCCTTTACAAATGAGAAAATTCTAATCTTGATATTTTAGTTCATAAGATTGAGATAAGGAGAGCTAGATCTAAATATTCTTACTACAACCCTGACTCCTTAGTTGATGATGCTAATGAGGGCAATGTTAGTCCAGAAATATAAAGATAACCTGAATTCTCTTAGGTTAAAAGTTTAGCCTTACACTAAGTTTTTGGGAAGTAACCATTAATCAACTCCCACAATAGGAATGACATTGACATGATTGGCTATCAACAAAGGGAAAAGGATGAGAGGACAAAGCAAATGAAAGAAAATTCTCAAATTTGAAGGACAAAACATGGGAAGTAAGATTATCCAATATAAAGGCTCAAAAACCCTCTCATCTAAGAAGAGTCAATATCTCTAAGTAAAGAAAGATCGATCATAAGACCTAAAGGAGAGGACTCAGATGGCATTGATGATCTTATGATAAAGACTTTTTAAAGACTCGTAAGTTTTTTTTTCAAAGGAAATTGGTGATATGTGGAGGCATTATCAATCACCATATCAAATCATAATTTTTTATTATCAAAGCTTCCAACTTTTTACCTTGGTATAGTTTAGTTCACTAGTTAGCATAGTAGTAGAGTAGACTAACTAGTCTAGGTCTAACCACTTCGATTACTCAAGCATTAGGCTAACTTTGAGATGAGTTTACAAATTATCATGACATTGATCTATGTTCTCGATATTTTCTAGCCAAAAATGAGATAATGGGAAAGGATCATAATGTTAATGACTATAAATGGTGTTTTTGAATTATGAATTTTGAAAAACTATAAAATTTTAGGATCGCTTAAAAGTTTCTCTTACAACATAGTGTCATTTGATTACAAGAGATCGAGCAAAATAGTGAATTATTAAGACTTCAAAATCTTGATATATTACCGCCATTTTATTTTTTTTGACTATTTGATCATGCATTTTTACTAAAACTTCCAATATTAATGGTGAAGAGTGCATATAGAAATGTCACATTTTATGTTGGAAAAAAAGACATAGAAGATATAGTATAAGATTTACAAAGGAAACGTGGATGGACATTTAACTGGGAAAACACATAAACATGCAACTCTAATGTTCAAAATTTGAGTGAGAGGAAAACTTAGATTGCATGATTAAATAAATAGTTTCAACACTACCATCATTAAGACAAACTATCAATTTCCAATTTGACAAACTTTTAACCTCTAACCCATGGCTTTTCTAAATGAAGACCCAATCCCATCCCCTAAAATTATCGGATACGATGCACAAAGCCCCATGATACATCTTTTTACCAAAAAACTTGCACTCACTAGGGGAGCTCTATACTGCTTCCGCTTGTGGAAGTAGTTACACAAAGCTATCAATGGTGCTAATTTGGATGTCTTGGCTTTTGTCCGTGGAGTAGTCACGCACATTATCTTAGTTGTCAAGTTTAGAGACAACCATTACAAACTCATTAATTATTGGGTAGTTGTGTAATGCAATATCGATGGACATCTTGATCTATCCAGCTTCATTTTTTATGAAGCTATTCAACCTCTTGCTGATGGTATTTAATCATAATCATAATGTAAATGACTATAAATGGTGTTTTTGAATTATAATTTTGAAAAATTATAAAATTTTAGGATCGCTTAAAAGTTTCTCCTACAAGATAGTGTCATTTGATTACAGGAGGTCGAGCAAAATAATGAACTGCTAAGACTTCAAAATCTTGATATACTCCTGCCATTTTATTTCTTTTAACTATTTGATCATGAATTTTTACCAAAATTTCCGATATTAATGGTGAAGAGTACATATAGAAATGTCACATTTTATGTTGGAAAAAAAGACATAGGATATGCAATATAAGATTAACAGAGGAAACATGCATGGAAATTTCAATGAGAAAACACATAAACATGCAACTCCAATGTTTAAAATTTGAGTGAGAGGAAAACTTAGATTGCATGATTAAATAAATAGTTTCAATACTACCATCATTAAGACAAACTATCGATTTCCAATCTGACAAACTTGTAACCTCTAACCCATGGCTGCTCCAAATAAAGACCCAATCCTATCCCCTCAAATTATCGGATACGATGCACAAAGCCCCATGATACATCTTTTTATCAAAAAAACTTGCACTCACTAGGGGAGCTCTATACTACTTTCGCTTGTGGAAGTAGTTACACAAAGCTATTAATGGTGCTAATTTGAATGTCTTTGGCTTTTGTCCGTGGAGTAGTTAGGCACATTGTCATAGTTGTCAAGTTTAGAGGCAACCGTTACAAACTCATTAATTATTGGGTAGTTGTACAATGCAATATCGATGGGCATCTTGATCTTTCCAGCTTCATTTTTTATGAAGCTGTTCAACCTCTTGTTGATGATATTTAACTGTAATCATAATGTAAATAACTATAAATGGTGTTTTTGAATTATGAATTTTGAAAAACCTTAAAATTTTGGGATTGCTTAAAAGTTTCTCCTACAAGATAGTGTCATTTGATTACAAGTGATTATAGGAGGTCAAGCAAAATAGTGAACTATTAAGACTTCAAAATCTTGATATACTCCTACCATTTTATTTCTTTTAACTATTTGATCATGAATTTTTACCAAAATTTCTAATATTAATGGTGAAGAGTGCATATAGAAATGTCACATTTTATGTTGGAAAAAAAACTAGGAGATGTAGTATAAGATTAACAGAGGAAATGGGCATGAAAATTTCAGAAAATAAATAAAAATGTAACTCCAATGTTCAAAATTTGAGTGGGAGAAAAACTTAGATTGCATAATTAAATAAATAGTCTCAACACTATCGTCATTAAGACAAACTATCAATTTTCAATCCGACAAACTTGTAACCTCTAACCCATGGCTGCTCTAAATGAAGACCCAATCATATCCCCTCAAATTATCGGATACGACACGCAAAATCCCATAATACATCTTTTTACCAAAAAACTTGCACTCACTAGGGGAGCTCTATACTATTTCTGTATGTGGAAGTAGTTTCACGAAGCTAATCAATGGTGCTAGTTTTGATGTCTTGGCTTTTATCCATAAAGTAGTCAGGCACATTATCATAATTGTCAAGTTTAGAGGCAACCATTACAAACTCATTAATTATTGGGTAGTTGTGTAATGCAATATCAACGGGCATCTTGAATCTATCTAGCTTCATTTTTTATGAAGCTGTTCAACCTCTTACTGATGGTATTTAACCGTAATCATAATGTAAATGACTATAAATGGTGTTTTTGAATTATGAATTTTGAAAAATTATAAAATTTTGGGATTGCTTAAAAGTTTCTCCTACAAGATAGTATTATTTGATTACAGGAGTTCAAGCAAAATAGTGAACTTTTAAGACTTCAAAATCTTGATATACTTATGCCATTTTATTTCTTTGAATTATTTTGATCATGCATTTTTACCAAAATTTCCGATATTAATGGTGAAGAGTGCATATAGAAATGTCACATTTTATGTTGGAAAAAAAGACATAGGAGATGCAATATAAGATTAACAGAGGAAACGTGCATGAAAATTTCATTGAGAAAATACATAAACATACAACTCCAATGTTCAAAATTTGAGTAGGAGGAAAACTTAGATTGGATGATTAAATAAATAGTCTCAACACTACCGTCATTAAGACAAACTATCAATTTCAATCTGACAAACTTGTAATCTCTAAACCATGGCTGCTCCAAATGAAGTCCCAATCCCATTCCCTCAAATTATTGCATACGATGCACAAAGTCCCATGATACATCTTTTTACCAAAAAACTTGCACTCACTAGGAGAGCTCTATACTACTTCTACTTGTGGAAGTAGTTACACGAAGCTGCTACTTTGGATGTCTTGGCTTTTGTCCGTGGAGTAGTCAACCACATTGTCAAGTTCAGAGGCAACCGCTACAAACTCATTAATTGTTGCATAGTTATGCAATGCAATATCGGTGGGTATCTTGAATCTGTCCAGCTTTATTTTTTATGAAGCTGTTCAACCTATTGCTGCTGGTATTTAACCATAATCTTACACTCAGCTTGCCTTGATCTTATTACTTTACTTAGTAGGACTCTTATTGCTTTGTGCTAGATTATGATCTACTGAAATGTTTTTGCTTGATTTGAGTTTATGCTTCAGTGTTTAAATTTGGTTGTTCGTGGGGAAGAATTGAGTTATTGTATTTCTTCTAGTATTTGACTCAAGTATGAAATTAAGGACTTTGGATATGTTTAATTTGTGACGATAAATCAGATGAATTTTAAATAAAGTTAACTTAATTTGAAGTAGGGAGTACAACTTAAATGTGACAGCAGTGAAGAAATATTTTGAGAAATGGTTAGAGGAAAATGTAGAGATACAACCCAAGAATCATGATGATCGTTAAATGCTAAGGGCGAATACGAGAGAGTGGGGTCACTTTATTGGGAAGAGAGTCAAGTTTCTTAGTTTTTAACAAACAAAATTCTTCTAAACAATTAATATTATTGCGTTTTTATGGATTCCAACTTGGAAACTATTAAAAAAAATTATACGAAAAATTTGTACCAAAGAATAATGCTAAATGTATAAGAATGCACTGTATCTTATTAAATATATAACTTGCACTAATTTCGGCAATATATAGGTCCTTGTCTCCAAGTGTTTGCCTAATTAAATTAATCATCTCATAACATTTTTATTGGCCCTTGAAACATTATCAATGATCACCTCCAAGACTTTTTATTCAAATTAAAATAATATTTTTACTTATTAATTTAAGGTTAAATATTCAAGCCATTAGTTATTTCCACATACAATACCACGACAATGTATGGATTTTTTGTGTGAAGGTTCTATACAATCTTGATCCAAGAGCGATACACACCCAGAAGGTGGACGAGCTAAAACATGAAAGCATAAAAAAACAGGTTTTTTGAATCTCAGTTGATATCTTCATCCCGGAACTTTTGAATCTCCTATGTTCGGACTTCCCGACAAAAGGACATAATATACAAGCAGGTTTTATTCTTAAAAAAATATGAAAGCATAAAGAAAACGAAAAAACTAGACAACTAATGTAGTTCGAGTCCCTTAGTATTTTAGAGATTGGAAAAAGTCTACAAACAAATATTTAATACTCTTGCATTTTCATAACTCAACTCTAAATTTCTTAATTACTCTAGAAAATTCACTTGCTAATTGATTTTAATTATTTGTCAGTAATTAAGTAGTCGTTTGATGGCCAATATAATTGGACTATTATGGAAAGATTAATTGCTTAGCTGAAGTAGTATATTGGATAGCCTCTCTATTTTGTTGTGTTTGATTATGCTCGATTAGAATCTCGAAGATGTCAAACAAATTAACAGTCTTATAATAAAACAACGCAATGATGGAAAGCTTCTATAAGGTGAACTGTTTCGATTAACATTCACTAGGGATTAGTCACATTGAGGGATTCAATTGATGTGAGGTGGAACTAACTAACTTAAAGCATGCTTTGTATTCCTAACCTGGATGATATTTATGCAATTGATGAGTGAATTTCGAAGAGGGGTTTATTTGATGGCTTACAAATGTGCTAGTGTATATTGTCATGCAAGAGTTTCCTGAGTTCATATAGCTCAAAATTTATAGTGCCACGATTACATGGTCATCTTCGACATTGGTGGTTCACTCTATAGTTTCAAAGAGAGCGATAAGGTAAGAAAACAATTTCTCAATGGTTCTTAATAAAAGATCTAATTGTATATAAACTTTTTCCTGAGATTCTTGATATTGTTTTGTTCAAGAGAGATTGATCATTTATGGGAAAAGTATTATAAGATAGAGGAAGCTAAGCAGGTAAAGTTGAAGCCTCATATTGAACCTGATAGAGAAATTTTGACTTGCAAAATTAAGACTATGGAGTCCAAGCCTGAAATTGAAAAGACTGAAAAGACTCATTCATGGAAGCATCACTTTTGGCAAAATGCTCAATTCATTATTCAGGTTATATTATTAGTGATTCTAAGTTGGAAGAATGTATTAAGGATGAGTGGTGAATAAGTCTATAACTTACCCGGGCTCAGATTGTCGCGTTGACTATGTCGACCATATTGATTTTCTCGATGTGGACAAATTTGAATATGTTAGAAAATTTTTGTTAATCAACATGTTAAATGATTTGAAGGAAGCCGTAAAAGTTGCTTGAATGAATGAGCTATTAGTTTTTGACCTCGTGATTTGTGATTGATTGACCTCAAAGCACTTGTTATCTTGGATAGGAAGATATCAAATACAACCACATCGTTCGAAAGTGTTGCAAAATCATAGTATGAATTTCTCGTTTTGGTTCCTTGTCATATTCATTTGCTTGAGGACAAATTCAATCCATGAGAGGCAGCCTCACGTAGGCACGAATATTTTATATTTATTAGTTGAACTTTTATTATTTATTATGTTTCTATGATAGGCCCATTTTTTTCTATTTGAATGTTTTACTAGTTTTAGACATTTTGGAATTTTCTATATATAGGTTAATTATGTATGGTTTAATTGGTGTTATGATGAATGATATTTGATGTTTTAGAACCCTGAGGGTTTTATTGAAAGAGAACTTTTTTTCGTTGTGATAGAATGGTGTATTATCAATCTCCTTTTCTTGATCGAGCATTGATATTCTCAAATCCGTCTTTTGAGACAATCTAGAGAGTTGGGCATTGTGTTGTGTCTCTTTCTAATCTAGTTCTACCCAAGTAAATTCTACATCGAATTTGTCATATTCGTTAGTTTAGTTTTTATTTCCACTACGCTACATTATATATTGTTGAAAAAATCTCAAGTTCCGATATCGAGGTCTCGAGATTATAACAAATGTCTATACTACATGGGCTTAGAAGTTAGTAGAGAAATTATATAATTTCTCAGAGTTTAAGGGAAGAAAGCGGATTCGATTTGAGGGTGGATTTGATATTGCTTGTTATACCTTTCATGAAACTCTCTCAAGTCCTAAATATTTTTCCTATCTAAACAATATAAGTGGACATTAAATCATATTTTTGAACCAAAATGGATTTTTTTTTCTTTCTTGTTATAACGTTTATGAGGATACTATTGAATCAACAATCCACAGCAAGTGAAAATAAATGGTATATTGATCTTTTTCTAACCTAATCCACCAACCTCATTCATGGTTTTCTGTAGGAGTGATAGGGACTCTGTAACCATATGAGATTTAATACTGTCATGAATTTGTTACTCTGTATCTCTTAAATTGGAGCACATATATTAATTAGAGCATTATTAAAATTTTCGGTGCAAAAAAAATAACGTACCAACATAAATAGTAGCCAACCACCATGCAAATTACCCACGGACAAAACAAAACAAATGATGTAACTAAAGAATTGATTTGGCCACCTAACTGAGAAAGTCAATGAATTGTGTTTTCCGGGTAGCGTCCTTAGTCATTGAAGTCACGTAACCTTTGTTTTGTTTTAGCAACTGGTATTTGGGTAAATGCTAGTACAAATTCAAGTCAGATTTGACAAAATTTTCTCAATAAATATTTAACGCGATACACAATTTAATTCATGGAATCTTGCTTAGTGGACAAAGTATCTCCAATTGCTATAGATCATCACACCTTCCACTACATTTTACTCCCAATGGTATGAACTCTCCATTACCTACACCCTACATCATCTCCCTTGCAACTGCTCCCCATATTGTCCAATCCCAGCATTATCAATGTTTTCTCGGAAACAACAAGCTACACAATTTCAAATAGTGGAGAGAAAATGCGAGATGCCAAGAACAAAGGAATCCTATCACAAAAGTTATCCGCTTATTACACAATTCAGGTACACTATACTCATAATTTCCACTTTGTCTGTATGGTTTCTCATGCTGACATGGCTACGCTCCTCCCCGGCAACAATCTACATCAACCAATCGGACTCGAATATGAGTTTTTCGAGATCCGCCTGCCAAGCGTCGATATATATGTACCAGCTACCGGCGAAGTTCAATGTCCGATTTCTCGGTAACTGCACTTACTTAAATGTCTACACCGACATGTGCCCGCACGTGGCGAACCATGGCCTCGGCCAGCCCGTGTCCCACACGGGTCCCACGGGCTGGTTTGCCACCCACCAATTCCTGGCCGAGATGATTTTCCACGCGCGGATGGAAAATCATCCCTGCCGTACGTGGGACCCTGCCACGGCAAATCTCTTCTACGTGCCCTTCTACGGCGGGCTCCATGCGTCAAGCAAGTTCCGAGAGGCAAACTACACGGCCCGTGACGAGCTGGCCGTCCAGCTGGTCAACCACATCACGTCAGAGCCCTGGTGGCAGAAGCATCATGGCAAGGATCACTTCATGGCTCTAGGAAGAACTGCATGGGATTTCATGAGAAGCCCAAGTGTGCCCGACTTTGGAGCAAACAACTTACTTAACTTGCCGGCCGTCAAGAACATGTCTGTTTTAACAGTTGAGAGACATCCTTGGAATGGTCTGAACCAGTACGGAATTCCTTACCCTTCCTACTTCCACCCTTCAAAAGTTCAACAAATTGCCACGTGGCAGGAGTACGTGAACAAAACTCAACGCCCGTACTTGTTCTCCTTTATAGGAGCCCCCCGAAAAGGACTACAAAAGGCTCAAATCCGCGACGAGCTTATCGCACAATGCGACCGGTCGTCCAGGTGCAATCTCGTGAGATGTGGAACGGCAGGAGCCGCCAAGTGCCACGACCCTGGTGAGATCATCAGGGTTATGAGCAGGTCCCGATTCTGCCTCCAGGCCCCTGGCGACTCCTTCACCCGGAGGTCAACGTTTGACTCGATACTAGCCGGGTGCATCCCCGTGTTCTTCTCCCCTCACACAGCGTACACACAGTACGCTTGGTACCTTCCGGAGGACAGGAACGAGTACTCGGTTTACGTGGACGAGGAGGCGGTTAAAGATGGTGTTGGTGTAGAGGAAGTGCTCAAGAGAATTGGAAAGGAGAAGGTTAAGAGAATGAGAGAAAGGGTTATAGAGATGATACCGAGAGTTACGTATGGACACCCTAATAGAACCGGTGCTGTGCAATTTCTTGATGCTGTGGATGTGGCCATTTCGGAACTGGGAAGACATGTTCAATCCTTATTATTGAATAATTCAAGAAGTTAATTTATGGATTTTACATAGTTGTTTAATGTCTTAATGTACTACTCTATATGTGAAGGTGGTTTATCTCAAGAATAATTTTATTTGTAACACCAAGATTCAACACCGAGCAGGCTTGCGACGCAGCAACGTTGGCTGCGCCGGCTCACAGAAGCCTCGAAACTGTCTAGAGCACATTGTCGGATCCTATACGGTAAGAATTGAGATCCAACAATTCCGAGAGAGCAGGAAAATTATTTTCATTAACAAATTGGCAATGTCTAATTACAGATGGACAGAATAGATACAGGAAAAGAAGAGAACACTGAACCCCACAAGGAGCCCCTCCTATTTCAGACCACTCTCCTGTTGTCAACCTCCTACGACCTATGTTTTCACAATCAAACATCTGTACCATAACACCGAATCTTACCGTTACCGTTAAGCGTCCTACGACAGCCCGTACTGGACAGTTGTTACATTCCTGTGGGCTGCCACGGCCACAGCTGCAGCACCAACTGCGCCAAATTGGGATTGGGCTTGTAGAAGCTTTGCGTCTATCGCAACCCGTTGGTTTTGCTGCTCGGTCTTGGTCGGCGGTTGATAGTATGGATTAGTGTTCATATCGATGGTTGTTCCTCTGGGTGCCGGCTTTGTTGGCATGATGAACTCTACTCCAGGCTTTGAGTGCCCAGGCTCTAGCATTGGCTTGTCTTGCATGATCGTGGTGTTGTTGGTTCGGTAAAAGCAATGAGGTGAAGCACCCTGTGGTGGAAGGATGCCATTCCGGTAAAAGACCCTCGGATCATAGGTATCCTTTATGCCCTTATTGTTCTCGTGTGGTACGACTGATCCAACAACTCTCCCAGGTTTGGCTGCACGGGCAAATCGACCCCCATTGTCAATCATTTGTGATCTTTTCCAGGAGGTCAACAAATGGCAATTCACAGGAATAATGTGATGCAAATCGTGCGTGCACACACTTGCATATTTACTAATCTATTGCAAAGAACCAACGCAAGCTCAAGCATCAAGCCGTAAGAAGGAGCCGTGCATACCAGTTGGGACTCGAGGCGGAGGCCGAGTAGGCTTCAATTGATGTCCTGGAGCTGAATCTGTTGTCATACAACTTTTAGAGGCATCTTCTGTAACTTGCCGCTGGTTCATTGAGGGTACATTGGGCTGCACAGTAGAATCAACTGTAGTAGAGTGAACTGTAGACCTGTCATCAAAGGTGAGAATTATAAAGAAACAATTTAGCAACAAATCCCACCGTCAAAGAGCATTTGGCGTAACAACACAAGACGTAAGAAGGATTGAAGGGTCGGCCAGGGTTTAATCCCTGGCAGGTGTGATTACTTGATGTAAAAATTAACCTTTCGAAAAAAACCAATAAATCCCACTGTTGTATAATTAAGAAGAGTGGGGAACAAAGAAAACACTTCATTATACTAATTCCTCGCCTCAAATCGATTCTTCACAAAGGTAATTGACCATTAAGTAATTGTAGGTATAAGATATTGATAAAAGACCAAGCAGCAAGTCCCGAGTAAAAAAGAAAACAACCTTGTTGAAGAACTAATGCTACAACAGTACAGAAAAAGTTAAAAGCTTTCATGGAAGCCAAATTGAGGGATGCATGACCGAAAAAAGCAAATGACCAATATATTAGCCAGTATGAATTTTTAAATTAAGAAAAGAAACAAGCAGCAAGTCCTAATTTTTTTTAAGGACTTTTTTCTAAATAAAAGATATGGTTCTACAATAGTCAATAAATCATTAAAGCTTACATAAAACCAAACTAACCACTCCGTGACAGCAAAAGGAAATGTCCATATGCTGAAGGCCAAAGACGAAACATACCTTGGAAGTGAAAAATGCTTTCTCTCTAAAGGAATTACAGGGCCGCTTCTACCAGCATTTTCCTCGAGGTGCGCAAACTGCTTTCTAAACTGACCTATAGCACTGCATAATAGAACAAAATTCATAAGCCAAAAGAAAGCATAAAGCTATTACGATGAATTACAGCAGAGAGAAACAACCAGAGGTTGAGTTGGAATTGTCGTACCTGGGATAGAGGAAGTTGGTGCCTTCATTTCCGTTGAGATAGTCTTTGAGTAGCTGCGGATGGTATTCAAGAATTTCGCGGTAAAGCAATTCCCGAACATCCTCCTTAGTCATCCTTCGTCTTTCAAATTCAAACTCGAGCTTTGAGATAGGCTGAGAAGATGGTTCTCGCTCAATTCTAGAAAGTCCTTTAAAGTAAGGATCAGCCAAGGCCTAGTACCCGATAACAAAAACAAATAGAAGACATCAGAAATTTTTTAAAAGAAGATCAATCATGAGTTTAAGTTAAAGGGGCAGGAAAATCAATGAAATGGAAACCTCTTCCGCAGTGGGTCGATCTTTCGGATCAAAAGCCAATAGCCTCTGTAAAAGCCTTAATGCCAAAGGGTCCGCATCTGGGAATTTCTGTGTGAAGACCACAGGCTGCTTTTTTCTCATTTCCATCAAATACTTCCTTGCCTTGTCATTACGGACCTGCAGTTTGTGAAACAAAGGTTTTATGAGTTGAGACTAATATTTGAATATCCAACAACGAAATGGACGCTATTCCATGAGGAAGAAATGAGAGACTTACACTGGAGATGGTCTCGGGGGAAGGAGTTCCAAGAAGATCGGTGATTAGATCTAATTGATGAACAACACTTTTTCCAGGAAACAAGGGCTTCCCAGTCAATACCTCCGCAAAAATGCAGCCAATGCTCCAAACATCGATTGCTGGCGTATACTGTAGACAGGGTTAAACATTTGATTAGTGAAACAGCCAGATTTGTCAGAATGTATCAATGCACATAAGAATAAATCAATCCAGAGAACGTAACATATCCAATACAGTTTACCTGATTGACTGATAACTTCCAGGAGAGTTCATAGTCCTCCCTGAATAAGAACTATTTTAATACAACTAGCTTCAAAGCACAGAACTAGGCCAAAGTTTTTCATACCAAAGCTTACTAACATTTTCTTTTCGAAGAGTGCTTCCTAGCATTTTGGGCTGGACTAATAATCCCATAATTCAAAAAAGGGTTCTTGTAGGGAAAACAATTGATTGAAATTTGAAAATCAAACAGGAAACAATTAAGGCATACCTTCATTGAAGAAAAAGTCGCAACAATAGAACAAACAAAGTAAGACTAGCAGACAAGGTGCACGATGTAGAACCAACTTCAAGCTTAACAAATGGTGTATTATACTATACCTTTGAAGAAAAAGATCCACATAGCTCAGGTGCTCTGTACCATCTTGTTGCTACATAATCCTGTAGTGACCATCATTCAGTGAGTTTTATTTCATCATACTCGATTAAAACCTTCATGCCAGAATTACTCCAAGTGAACCTACATACCGTCCAGAAAACTGTGGTTGGAGTATCACTAAATGCGACTCTGGCCAGCCCAAAGTCGCAGACCTTTAGCTTGCAATTTGCATTCGCTAAAATATTCTTTGGTTTAAGATCTCTATGGTAAACATTGGCTGCAATAGAGTAAAAAAAGTGAGAACAAAGAGACACAATGATAACAAAAAGAGATAAGAGTGTAGAGACAGAAAACAAGAGGCACGAGAAAAATAACCTGTGTGCATAAATTTCAACGCTCGTAGCATCTGATAGAGGAAAAATTGATGATGTTCACGAGTTAAGTCGTCATTAGCTTTAATGACTTGATGAAGATCAGACTCCATGAGCTCAAAAACAACAAATATATCTCGGAATTCTCTCTTGGACGGAGGCAACATTATACGCTTGATCTCAACAATATCAGGATGTCGTAAGAGCCGGAGCAACTTCACTTCCCGCAGAATACGAATAGCATCAGAGATGTGCTCAAACACATCTTGGATCTTCTTTATTGCTACCTTTTCCCCAGTGTGAGTATCAATAGCAGCACAAACAACTCCATAGCTTCCCTTCCCAATAACTTCCAGGATCTTGTACCGGTTAGCATCACCATATTCGGTGAAAAAGTCCATCTCCTTCAAATCCTGAAGCACAACAAATCAGAATTAGATAGACCTTTTAAAAAAATTCCCTAATAAAGATAAAAAGATAGCACAAAGACATTGTAAATGGATTAAAGACAGTTGCTTCAGTACAAACAATTCACGAGAGAATATAACTGCATCTAAGCTTAAAGTTCCACTAGTAAGCAGGAACAAGAAGAAAAATAACAGTCAGTGGTCTTCAAGACAAAAAAAAAAGGGCAGAGGAGATGGGAATCAGACAAGCACAGGACAATTAAGCAATCATAGCGAGGTAAACTTAAAGACAGGTCAGACATACTCCTGGCCTAAAATCATCTAAGAAGCTATCAAGATTACAATGAGAAGTGGAATAGATAAGGGTCAATTATTAGACCAGGAATTACCACTAAAACAAGATTGCAATGGAAAGCAGGATTCTAATCACTCGAAACAGTGCTTCAGATGTACAATGAGCAACTAGAAATCGAGGCGAACATAATTCCACAATGGCTAAAGCTCTAAGCAGAACACTTTCAGGTATAACTTGCCTGAAGTCTAACTAGCACATTCAATTACCTCAAAACAGATCTAAATTTTAAGCCCTTAACTGAGACTCAACTCAACCCGGAGATCGATCCCTCTATCTCAATTAGGTAGCTGAACTGACTTAACAACCACCTAATCCCAATTTCACAAAACCCTTTTTTTTCTTTCAACTTGCAGGAATCGAATATGACCCATCAAAATCAGCAAGAAAAAAAAAAGCATCAAAATTTCCAAACTTTGTGCTGAATAACACAAAACCCATTACCACAATAACCCAGGATCTAAGAATAAAAAAAATATATCAAATAAATACAAATGAAGTACCTTTCTAGGATGGTCTTGCTGCATTTTTTTTTCCACCTCAAGAAAAAAAAAACTTCTTTTCTTTTTTTTTCCCTTCCTTTTTTTTCTCCTCCTTGCTCTTCAATCAAATAAATGGCTAGAACACAAATGGGTATTCACCAATTTCCTCGATTAATTAGAGAAAACCAACAATTCATTGATTTATTAAATTCCCCCAACAAATTTCCAGAAACCCTAACAAAGACCTCTCCAGCTCCAAACTTTAGCTTCTCCTCCGTCAGAGGATGAAGTTTTTAAAGAATCGTCTCCCTCAAATCCCTCCGCCTTTATAAAAACCCTCTCTTCTTGCTTCCACAAAAGATCCGAAAAAATAAAAGAAAAATAAAACCCAGAAAATGGAAGCAAGAAACAAGGTGAAGGTGACAACTTCCAGCTGAAACCCTAATCTTTGGGCGGAGGGAATAAGAGAGATCTATGAGCAACCGACGGAGAGAGAGAGAGAGAAGACAGATCTGAAGCTAGAGAGGAGGAGAGAGAGAAGAGAGAGAGTATAGTCGTTAAGAAGGGCTACCTTTATAATGAATGGGTGTTATTATTTTAAATAAATATTGGTTATTGGTTCCAGCTACTATTTTATATATGTGTGTGTGTGGATACATACCCCACCAAAAGATATATTTAAACAAAATATATTTCAAAAATTCAATCTTAGTGAATTGGAAAATTGAACTTAATTAAGTTTTTTGATATGTTGAGCAAATCAGAAAAGGTTCGATATCTGAAAAAATGTTTTGACAGTTTATTATTGTTTCCCGTTTAATTGAGGTGGTCAACTGGCGTATTTGTGTACTTGTCCACGTGTTGCCTTTGAAGTATGAATTATCCTTATCCCAAACACAAAGTTTAAAACAACACAGTTTAATTATGGGGTTATTGCGTTATTAGCCTCTAATGATGGACTGATTGTAATTAATGCTGGATTATGTCCTTTTGTACTTTGTGGTGTTAGTTAATTGAGATGAGTTTATTGTTTTGGTCAAATAACAATGAATAATAACACTGACTTGGAATCATCACAATCCACATATAACAACAACTGATTAATTAGAATTGCATTCTATTTTTGGGATATTTGCTGCTATATTTATGCAATTAATTAGAATCAACCACATCAAAGTCCTGGTACTTTTGTACACTCAAGATTCAATTTCAAAATTATATGAGCGTTTTTACAGTTTGCCAAACTGGGTAGAGGTGACTGACAGTTTCCCAAAAGACAACCTTATAATAAATCACATTATATTAGGTGCAAAAAACTTTCTGTTGAAATTATAATATTGTATTAAACAGACTTTCTGTTTTTATACAAATATCGAACTTAAGAAAAAAATATCAGGTTCGTTGTTTTTTTAGGGAATTAATTATTCCGAATAAAATTCATGAAATTCCCATTTTTTATATGTTTCTTACATTATTTAATTTCCAGAAAATTATCCTAGAATATAAATGGTTCAATTACATAATTTTTCCTTCTAACAAAATTATACAAATTGTGAACATTACTTGACATCAAGTTGTACGACTTTTAGTAGATTCCCTATCAAATAGTCGGCACCGTTTGCCTTAAAACCCAAATCAATTTTCTTTTCTCTAAAGAGATTAGTTTATCTTTAATTTCTCTTTCAAAGTCTGAACAGGTATTAATATACATGTCACATGGCAATCATTATTTTTCTTTTCTCTAAATAGATTAGTTAATCTTTAATTTCTCTTTCAAAGTTTGAACAGGTACTAATATACATGTCACATGGCAATTATTATTTTAATCCAAAGATAGAGAGGAGATAACTTCCTGCATCTAACAGCAATATTAGACAAATATTTGTGTTTTTTATGTCACCATGAGGAGGGAGGGATATAGTTCCCCTAATTTAGACCAACTCATCACGCGTCGTTTATATTCCACGAGTGGAACGTGAACATCTATCTCTGCCTTTTCTATTCGAAAATATTTTTAACGGGTTATTTTAATATTTACTGGAAAATGTTGGACTTTTTGTTATCTTAAAAAAATTGACTTTTGAAGATGGAGAATAAATATATAATGAGGCAGCGAAGCAGAAGACTACGGGTTCAAAATTGACCGGCTCAACGTTGTCATGCCAAATGTAATAGACACATGAAGTTGTTTTACCCAAAAGATGAAGCTACCAAAAATTATTACAAATAATTTACATCATCATGAGACAAAACTATATAAACTAGGAATCTCCTAAGATGTGAACACACGGTATGTTGCAATATGGTTTACACTTCATGCTAACATTC
Source organism: Hypericum perforatum (assembly GCA_012979155.1). Taxonomy (NCBI): domain Eukaryota; kingdom Viridiplantae; phylum Streptophyta; class Magnoliopsida; order Malpighiales; family Hypericaceae; genus Hypericum; species Hypericum perforatum. The sequence goes on along the minus strand of SOPF01027198.1, from coordinate 67,511 downwards.
CTCGACGCGGATAAAATATAAAATACTAGGGGAAAGGCAAGGGAGATTAACGAGTAACATTTTTTTTAAGATAGTTACCGATTAATAGTTTGGCATTGTTTAACTTGAGAAGATCAATGATTTCATGACTAACATCGTAATTATGTATAAGATTTTTTTTAAAATCCAATAATATTGAAATAGTATAGAACCCTTTCATAAAAAAAAGTAATGACGTCGATGGGGGCAGCATGCGCATGGGACGTGTGGATATCCTACGTACACAATTGGTACACACGGCTAGCTACTACGTCGATGACCCTCATTTTAATTCTCGTCCATTTTCAAATATTTTAACTTTTATTGTTTATTTGGTTTTTAATAGTCTATGGTCTACCATCTTTGACAACGATGCATATCTGTTTGAGGAGTCCACCAAGTTGAGACCCTCCATCGCTTTTTGGACACCGGCTATTGAATGGTATACAATTAATGTGCAAATATTTAATTGTGAAGCTTTAAAGTGACAGTTTTGTCTTTTTATAAGATTAAATTCATTTTATACAATAAAATTTTTATGAAGTGGTATTTTAGGAGGAAAAGGGTTATTACATAAAATTTGTTTACATTTTCTAAAAAAATATAAATTATGCAATACATATAATATAAAATTTAATATTAATCCTAATTCAGACCATAATTCTTTTGTCAATTTAAAGAGATTGTCATTTTACATAATTTTTTTTAAATAACAAAAAACATTATGGTGGAGAAAAATTTTTAAAAAAGAAAATAATTTATCTCAGAAATTGTGAAATGTCATTTTCCAGAATAATATTTTTGAATAATACTCCTAATTTTCGGGGTTGGATTTCTGTGTATGGGTTTAGATTTCTACGTGCCAAATAGAATAAACCAACATATTGCACCTGTTGAAAAGAAGTCCTTTCGGTAAGCTTATATATGTGTGTGTGTATATATATTCAAACAAAAACACGGAAGAAAAAGTAGGCTCTAATTACCAATTTAGTTGATCCAGGTAAAAAAAAATATTTTGATTATTCCGAAGAGGTGTTGGATCGAGCTTACAAATATATTATAATATTATAAAAAATTATTTCTCTGGTAATTAGTGGTAAAACTCATTCTAAATTCAATATATTCACGCACAAAAGGTAGGCTGTAATTTATTGGTTTACCTTTCTACATTTTTTTTTTGGTGAACTTACCTTTCTACATTTGACCGAAGAAAAGTATCCACGGCGTGCTATAAGCCACATGTTCCTTTAGAAAGAACGTTCGCATGTATGGGTTGGGTACTTGAGTTGCTGCTCATCTACAATTGAGTATTATTATTTTTTTTTTGCGGGTGGGGTTTATTTCTCTCACAATAACAAATTTGATTCTAAGGAAAAAAATTTATTGTCTGATATTTGTATAAAAATGCAAAAAATAAGTGTTGTTAGTTTATAAGAAAATGTGCAAATTATACACATTGTAAAAATGACACATTTTTATGCGTTTTCTTGTAATAACTGGTAACGACTTATCTTTTAGTTCATGAAGATGGACAAAAAGACGAAGCTTTTGAAAGAAAATATATAAAATTGTACATTTAAAAAATATATATATAATTTTACATATTTTCTTACAAATAATAATTCTTATTTTTGTATAAACCCAAATAAATTTTTTTCGGAAATCCTCTTCTCGTTATAATCAAATAAATAAACCTCATAAGCAAAATACTCTCATTAATTGATGACTGCGCAAGTAGGCACCATCTTTTTTACATATTGACATAATTTTCATGTGATGTAACTGATAATATATTTCGGTGGCACTTCGCTAGAAAGTTGGTAATTTTTTAGAAAATTACACTTAGGTATTTTTGATAAATAAGAAATGTTATGTAAGTTCCTAAATTATAAAAAAAAATTAAAGCAGTCTCTAAATATATTTTTTAGCCTTGGTCGATGATGGGAAGAAAAGAGAAGAAGAGGAGAAAGATAGAATTTTCTTTTGATTTTTCCAACTTAATGAATTTATAATCTTAGGTTGTGTATAATTAACTTTTCAATGTTCCAATTTTAGTATTTTTAAAGAGCTAATAACTTTTTGTGAGTGCTTGTTATAATTTAGAATGTTAAGTCAACATTTCCAATATCTTTACCTAACTTACTAAAAAAAACAACTTTTATAGCGAATTGCACCCACATCCGTTGGGTAGAAATAATGTTACATAAAAGCTAAGCGCATTTCAAAAAGAGAGGAACATATACATTAACGTGGCGTTACCGCAAATTGATGATACAAAGATATGGATGGTGCGTAGCGATCCTAACGGTAGAGAAGTAACTTTCGCTGTTCATTTGTAAACTCATCAATGTTGCCCTCTTACCAAAGAATAATAGAAATTTGAAGAGGTTGGAGGATAGCGATCAACGTCCCCATTCCTCGCTTTTAAAAAAGAAAATACGATACGCATGATAGATTATAAAGTAGACAATAATTAAGTATTAGGACAGACATGTTCCTTAGGTGGGAAGAGATTCAGAAAACTTTAATGACCTGATATGTAGAATGATTATTAAATTTGCCAAAGTGTAAGTTTACGGCAAATTTTAGTAGTACAAATATTATGAATTATTATCGTAGAAGTACCATAAAACAGTATCTCTAAGAAGTTTAAATACAAACATAATCACTTAATTTGCCTTCGGAAGATTATATGCATGCTTCAGTAGTTAATTTGGCATTTAGGGCCCTACAAGTAGGGCAGGGACCGCTTTGCATTGATTTGATTATGCGTGTGTGTATGTGTGTGTGTATATATATATATATATATATATGTACAACATCATCGAATAGGAATGTAGTCGTTGATCGGCTCCTGTTAGTTGGGAGGATTTCTTTCAAGTGGTTATAAGGGTTATAGCTAAGGTTTGGTAAGTTTACAATCGGCTCCCTAGAATTTGCCATAATATATTCACAAGTTGTATAAAATGATATTTAAATTAGCAGGTGTATGATGATTTAACAGATGTCATAATTTAAAAAATTTTAAAGTGTAATTTTTGCAATAACAAATTTACTATTAAAAAATATTCACAAAATGTAGAGATAACAAATAAATTTTCAACGAATTAACCCGCGATAAAAAAATGAGAATATTCATTTTAACAAACCATGAATTTACTAACTAGAGATTAGAAATCCTCAGAAAAAAAACTAGAGACCTATATTTTTTTTAAGGTACATGTATATCGATCTCCTTACAACTGAGATAAAAAACAATATATAAGATGAAGGGAGCCCTTGAAGTTTAGCAGACGGTAGTCTCACTAAAACTCTAGGATGACAAATTTAGTGGGAAAATTTATGATAGAGAAAAAGAACAAAACGAAGTTTGATCAAAACTTCATCTAGCCCAAGAAAATAACAAATACTTCCGATATTCCACAGAAGCGACATGCCAGAAATCTCCTATACAGATCAAAAAGCTACGACCCTTGCTTCAATAGAAGATCACCCTATTTCTCTCTATTCTCTCTCTATCTTCCTTCTTTCTCATTTTGCTTTCTAAGACTTCGTTTATTTTTTGTTATTAATTTTGCAAAAAAATGTTATTTTTGGTTACAAGTGTCACATTTTTTGCTACAGAGACGCATTTTTACACTATCTCAATGTAACATTTTTTTTATAGTCAAATTATTCGAACAATAATTTTTTCAATGATAACTATTTTCTATACTAAAACTAAATCACCATTTCTTGAATCTGTAATATCAATTTTTCTTGCGAGCACAACATACTGTGTAAGACAACTATTGAGACCTGGGTGGGGTGAATGGAAGATTAGGAAAAGGAGAAGGGGTGAGGGTAAGGGGGTAATAGGAGTCAAAGTCGGTGGCAGGGACGGTGCCAAATTTGATGGCTACGATGATGAAGGGGTTCAGCCATTCAACGAAACCACTAGCTAGTTGGTATCCATTATGTCATCATCTCATATTCTAATGTGGTGACTAGTTTGTCTTTACTATTAACCATATAGTTAAAAACATAGAGCAATGTAGTCTTTTCACACTCCGGGGGGCCATAACCAAATATTATGTTCCCAAATCAAATATTAGGCTTAGTTTAACATATTAACAAAATACACATAACCAACTTAAATATAACAGAACAATTTATGCCATCGAGGAACTTAACAAGTTCAGGAAATGTGATAGGGGACATTAGAGATAAGGAAGAATAGAAGAGAGGATAAGGAGACACCTCAAGTACCTTTCAAAAGAAAGAGAGGAGATACCTCATGTGATTATCCCTAAAAGCTATTATGGCTACAAAAATGGTGAAGGAGAATTGAGAAATTCTGGGGTCTATCACAATATATTAAGTGACCTATTTGGACCACTTAGTTTTAATAAGATATAAGAGAAATGAACATGTGGAACCACCGTTCATGTAAATATGACCAAATTTTAGCATTAAATATATGCCAAGCGACTGCATAGTTTTTATTTTAAATTGTTTAATTAAGCTCTAGATAACTGGTGACACACATATCAGGACAAGGAATGACTTTCTTGCCATAACCGGCAATTCACCGTCGAAAACATCACATTAGAATTAGAAGGAGGTTCTTTCTAAAACCAGTTGAAAAACAGCTCGATTCTGTCCCTTTAATTGTCTTTTTCGCCTGTCCTCTTATTTCCCATACCAATTAAGTTATTTTCGATCAAGTTGATGGTAATACATTTTAACTATTTCCTTCAGAAAATATATCTGAATTCTTTAAACACACTTTTGGGTTCAAATTATAAAGAAATCAGATATTAAAGAACGATCATATACCCAAGTTCAGACACTACTTCAATCCAAAATTTGTAATTATAGGGAGTGACCGAATAAAAATTTATTTCGCTATCCAACTCGGGTCAATTCATCATGAGTAGTCAACGTCATCCCTCGTTGTCGTCCAACCATACAGACATTTACAGGCCGCTCAAACGATGAGAACCACTATTAGTAAAGTTCAAATTATCGTCATATCTCCATCTACATATTATATCTCTATCTACATATTATTATGTATCACGGTTATGTTGTTAAGATTTTACTTATATGTTAGCTAGCTAGATTAGAATAGATGATGTGAGTTAGTTTAACCGGTATGTGTTTAAGATTTTATCACGAAAGTTATAAGTTTTATATGATAAAGTTAGATATAATAACATGAAATAGGAGCGGAGAATAGTATTGCTCCAAACAACTCAAAAATTCTTTACTCTTTTTCAGGACAAATTGCATACGGAATATTAGACCTAGGCTTGTTGGATCCTTTTCTTTGGCTCGAAGATAGATTCTCGTGCTTTTTCAAGAATGCGTCCTCATTCACTAATAATGACGAAATCTGTTGTTGAATCCCACAAATTTTGGTGCTTCTTTGCCCGAGATCTTAATTTTTGGATCCATCAAACTGTGAGTCCATTGGACTGCTTGGATACTATTTTGGGCCTTGACATTGTATACGGCTGCCAAGTCCGGGCCCATTATTGTGGAGGCCATGATTTTTTGGTATCGCAAAGAGGTTGGGAGAAATATTAAGAGGGGACGTGAAAACTTACCAATTATTCGACTGGGATGTAATACCAATTCTCAAAAAAAGAAAGTTGTTTTCCAGTTAAGTCTCGAGTTCCAACTAGTATGCAGAGCTCTTTCATAAGAGCATAAAAGATACCTATGATCCGAGCGTCTTTTACCCGATTGGCATTCTTCGACATTGCTCTAACAGAACCAACACCAACACAATGAGTCAATGATGCAAGACAAGTCAATGAGCCCAAGAAGAACCCAAAGCAACCTTTAGAAGATAAAGCACGATCGATTTGGCACTCCAACGGACTCCAAGCCACGCTACATGTATCATGGAGCAACAAAACCAACATGTTGCGATTAACGCGAAGCTGTTGCAAGCCCAATCTCAATTTGGCGTAGAAGCAGCCACCGTCACACGGCCAATGACGCTAGATTGCGATCGAGTTTGCAACAGCTCTGCGTCAATGGCGACTTGTTGGTCCTGTTACTTAGTCTTTAGAGAGATTAGTGTTTATCGAGAACAATAAAAATAGCATATAAGAGAATTGTGTATAATAATATCAACATCCGTTATGCATTTATATAGGTTTGTGATTTGATAACCAAGTCAAACTAAATAACAAAGTCTTAGCTTAATAACCAAGCTAAAATAATTGATCTAGTTGATTAGGAAATATAAATGGACTAAAAACTATTATCCTATAATCAATGTGTATATACTAGTCCGTTGAGCAAATATTAATACTAGTATAGTATTAAAAATCTACTTTTTTTGATTTGTTTAGAATTATTTTATCAAGTAGAATCAGAATGCCATTTAATTTATTGTTCTTCTTGAATACATTATTAAGCACATTCAAAACATAATTAGGTTAAAAACTTCGTACAAGTGATAACATAATTGGGAACTGTTATTTTAAGGGATACGAGTACTTATTAGGATCGTGTATAGTCGAGGTAAGTATTGTACAATTTCTCCGTAAGACGAGATTACCCCGTATATTTCAGTGCATACGGGCTACGGCAATAATTTCCAAGATACAAGCCAATAACTTTTCAAATGTTAACAACAAGTCCTTTATTATTTCAATTATAAAATTTCCTATCTTCTTTTTGAAATTAATCTTTTACACCGCATCAATAATAATAATGGACCTCTACCCCTAAAAAATAATAATAATAATGGACCTCATTAAAATTACAATACACACTCGTTGGGTTAAATCACAATCGGCAAGGGGAAGGGACCCCACCAGCTTGTACTATGACGTCGGAAGGGAAGGCGAAGCCGAAGCCGAAGGCGGACGGCTCTTTGACAGAAGAAGACGGACATTTGGTCGGCTCGGACACGACGACAGTGTTCAAGTACTGCCTTGGGGGTTTATCCGACAGGGCCACCCTCCTCAAGGACATGGTCGCGTCGGCTTCCGCCTCCGACCAACTTCTCTCCGCTTTCGCCCACCACGTCGCTCTCTACTCCGGCTGCTCTCACCATAGGTAAAACTTAGTTAGTTATTAACCTCCCTTCGTTTAGGTCAAAGAATAATTTAGAAGGGTTGGCCTAATAATAATCCCCTAGAGTTATTGGACTTTGTTCCTTCTCAAGCTTAGTTTTTTATTTTTTTAATTTTCGTTAGAGATGGGAATTGACCCACCGACTCTCGAAGGGAAACATACTTACTGATGTTTGTTTGTTTCAATTCGGATCATGGTGGAACAAAAGGGAGCCTAGAATAGTTTGATGCAATGGCATTGTTAAATTCTGAACTTGTAAATTGTAAGCATGGTTTTTTTTGTTGCTTATGCTTTTTTTTTTCTTCTCGGATTTCGGGTCGAAGAGGCTAAAGCATAAGTGTTTCCTGGCTATCTTGCACCTTTTTTGTAAGATTCAGACAGTAACGTCTTTTATTCCTCTAGGCGTCAAATAATTATTGCAAAGAGCTTGATTGAGGATGGTACAAGAGTTTGGAATCTAATTGAACAGAGCAACCGCCTGGTGCAATGGGACAAAGCAGTACTTGAGATTGGGGAGCAGTTCAAGAGGATTGCGTGCTGCAGTTCAAGGTCTCTTACGAAAAAGGTCCATTCCGTAGTGCATTATACTGTGTGCAGTTTTAAATCAATGCATTGCTTGGAACAAATTAGGCTTCATCTTGTCGTAATAAACGATAGTATCAGGAAAGGCATGGTTTGTTTGTATGTAGAATGACTAGTGTAAAATGAGATAGCAACTGGTTCGTGAAGTCCTTGTTGTATCTACATGTTGGCAACTGCTCGAGGCTAATTCCCTGATAATGTTTTTCGCCTTGATGTTCTTAAATGTGTGATCTAGATGAGAAGCTTCGGTGTTTTTGTTCTGGATTTCCATTTTTTTCACTTCACTAACAAATTGACGCCCGTTGAATTTTTGGAGAAGGTTTTGGTTTCTTTTGTTGGGTCAAGTTTTGTTTTCTAAATGTACCCGAATATCTTACTTATTAACTCATAATCTTAGGACTTTGACTTGCTTAAGCGCATTGCTGGATGCGGTGAATACATGGCCCGAGAGAACTTTGAAAAGATTTGGTGTTGGCTGTACCCTATTGCCATAACACTATCTAGAGATATAATCAATAATGCATGGAGTTCTGTCTCACCAAAGTGGATAGAAGGATTTATTACCAAGGAAGAGGCAGAAATGTCACTTCAAGGTCCGTTCGGGATGCAAGTCCCAGGGACTTTTATTCTGCGGTTTCCTACTTCAAGGAGCTGGCCCCATCCTGATGCTGGTAACTTAGTTGTGACGTACGTAGGGCATGATTACACTATCCACCACAGAATGCTATCTCTCGATTATATCTTCAGGTTCGTGCTCTCCGCTTTTTATTTTGTGTTAGTATTTTGCTTTGTTTTTGGTTCCTTAGATTGCTCGGCAGCTGGGCAAATTTCTCGGCTGTCAAAAATAGGTGCAAGGCACAGGTCAATGATCTTCGTAGATGAGAACATGCATGGGCTCGAATGTGTAAGAACTGAATCAGTTAGCTTTAATGTTGTTCTTGAAAAAGACATAGTGAAGAGAGGGTAGTTAAAGCGCCACTCATCTAACTATGTTCTTGAAGATCAGCCTCTTGGTTTGGGCTTGTTCTGTTGTCTTACAAGTGTAGGGTAACTAGAGAACTGTGTTCTTGAGTTAGTTTTGATCATTATCTTGGATTAAGCATGCCTGTAGATGGTGCTAAGAAGCATTAACTTGAGAACTATGTATAGCTTATTGCAACTATGAATGCTTCCTGGTTTGTTTCAATTTCGGATCTATGAACAATTTTCTTAGTTCTCCATGTGATCATTGTATTATGGCATATTTTTGTATCCCCACTGTTGATCCGAAGTTATTAGTTCTCTGTGTGATCTATATGAATTGGCCCATTGAAGAAAAGTTTACCAACTGAAAAATGGCTCTTTACTATGTTATACAGCTCCACTGGCAGAGGGAAGAATGCTAAAACACTTGAAGAAATGCTGTTGGAAGATCCTGCACTTTCGACATTGGGGCAAGATCTCCCGTTCTTCATCCTTGTTCCATTCTTGACCTTCGCACTACTGAAACCAGTTTTTCGACTTGGTCCGTTAAGTGCCTAACAGTTTCTATTGTCGATGAAAATGCAGGACGATAAGAGCTCTATAATCGTCAAGGCAAGCTGTTTGAAGTTTTGCAGGTTAACTTAAACTACTTGAGTCATTTTTTAACCAACACTCGCCCTTTAACTTCCTTTTGAGTCTCATCTTTTGGTTCCTTGCCAGATCTGAGCAACTGCTTTCGCTCGGCCTTGTGCTTCTCCCTGGCGTTTCGGACCCCATTTCGTGGTTTTGCTTCCTGAAAAATCCTGAGTTGCAATTCTTTCGCTGTGTACAGAATTGGTCTTTTGATGATATGAACGTTATCCAATGATCTACCGGGTCATGGAGAAAGATAAGAAATTACCTCTTTATGCTTGCTTACTTTCCTTTGCTGATCCTGAAATCCTTGATTTTCATATCAGAAGTTTCTCTTACCATGATCCGAAAGGCAGTTTTTTTTTTGTCATAACAAGTGAACAATTGTATTGGTACCAATTATCCGACTGAGTCTCAGACACGAGCACAGAAGAACGGGCCAGCCACATGTGAACCGAAGATACTTCAATGCTAATTTATTATATTCGAAAATCTAATGGACTGACGAATTTATGTTTGTTCTGGGTAGATTTTTTAAAGCTCTCAAAATTTAACCAACAAAAAGGGTGTTGGTGGTGGATCTCAAAGCAGTTCATGTTTGCTTTGTTACCTCTTATTATTTATTTAGGGTCTTAAGATAGTGAATGTTTTTTAAGGTAAAAGAAGAAATGTATTTAAGGTTTGAAAGAATGTGATAGGACCGGCCTACAAAGCCGTGAAGATTTATAAAATCACATGGGACTAAAGTAAGAAGACATCCACCATACGGTACATGACATAAAATTTCCCTTAACACACGGCTTAATTAGCAATTGAAATTCACGAACTAAATCAAATCAAATCAAATTTATCGGTATCCAATTAAAATTAATGTTCGTTTCTACAAGCAATCAATTAGATTTATTGATGAATGAATTTTTTTTGGGTAAGTATATCATTTTATCATTAGAAGATACAGGCATCCTAAAATTTATATTTTCAGAGGTAGGATATTGATCAGAGGATTGTTCTATATCGGGTGATAAAAAAAGGAAAACTTTTCGCAGATTTTTTTTGCCTCTCAGTTCTCAACTATGGGTAAGGTAAGGCAGCGTTATGGACCATAGAATCGAAACTAATATTTAAACAAAAATCGATTACAAAGCAACATTTAAACAAAACAATTCAAGCTAACATGTACATTATTACATCATACGAAGATCCAAAACTAATATGTCGAGTAACCTTTGGCCCAGCGGTACAAAGGTGGGGAGAGGTATGAGAAATCCAGGGTCTGATTCCTGGCATGTTGTAATAGAATAGGTATTAGAATAGTATCTAAAAAAAATCCAAAACTAATATTAAAATGAATAGCGAGAACTACAAAATGATTTTTGAATTACACTATCCTATCCATTAATTATGACATTAATTTTCCCTAAACAAAATAGTGTCAGTATTAGTGCAAATGGGCAATTAAAGGCCGTCCTAGTAAAATGATGTTGAAATCGTGAGAATCGCTAAAGTCCACCAGCCAGTGTGACATATCCAATCTTTTTTTTAATGCCGCCTTTAATCCCAAAAGATTCCGCTCCCTCGAAGTAGCCGTTAAACCCTTCCAATTTCCCTATAATTCTCATACTTTAAATTACCTCACCGAAGCTAATCTAATCATTTCATAGCCCCACCGCCACAGTAATAGAAACCATGGCTAAATCCTCGATGACCGGTCGTCTGTCTCTTTGTATTTTCTTGGTCTTTTACCTCACTCTTTCAGGTATGTGTGTAATTCTCTCATTTTGCTATATTTCAGCATGTTGCGACATTTTGTTTTTTCCTATTTTGGATACAAAGATTGGCAGTAATAATAATAAAAATTTGAATATTTGGATTAAACTAATAGAATCACTTGCACCATTTTTTCATCAGCTTCAGTTCAGCAGTCCGTTCTATAAATATTTAGTAAACATAGTTCTTTCAATTGAATTCTTTTTAGAAACTCAGGCACGAGATATTTCATTTTTGTAAGTCCTAAAATACAAAATAATTTCATTTCAGTGATTCAACAATTTAATTCTTGCGTTTGTTATAGGATGCAGCTTGGCCAGAGTGAGCGCACAGGTAACTTCTTATCATTCCACGTTAGAGATATTAAAATTTTCAAATGTTTATTTTATTTAATTCTATTGAATTTCTTTGATGGACTGCGTTCTATTTTTTCCCGTTACAAGATTTAATGACTTTTCCGTTCAGTTTATTTACTGAATTTTATACACTCGTGTATAATACAATTTGTTGGAAGGAGTGAATATATAGAGGTTGATTTTACTGAGATCAATGGTCTCGAGTTCGAGTCATTATAATATATGAGCGTTAAAAAAAATTGGAAATTTTTGTCATTTTTTAAAAATTTTCACCCGACTCAAACCAAAATTAATCGATCTACTAAGTATTGCTTACATTCTCATTGTTTAAGAATAAATTACTTTTGATATCCCTCGAAACATACGATTTCGTCTCTCTTGTTACGAAACTCATTTTTTCGCCCTTAAATTTTAGGATTATTATACGTTTTCGAATATACTATTTTACTATGAAATATTCTAAACACAGGGTACATCAGAGTAATTTACTTTTTCTTTTTAATTGATGTCACAGAAAACATGGTGTGTGGCGAAACCATCTTCTGACGAGGTCTCGTTGTTAGAAAACATCAACTACGCTTGTTCGCAGGTGGACTGCCAAATCATTAAGAATGGATGCCCTTGCTTTAGCCCGGACAGTCTCATTAACCATGCTTCAGTTGTCATGAACCTGTACTACCAATCCAGAGGAAGGAACCCTTGGAATTGTGATTTCAAGAACTCTGGCCTTATTGTTGTTACTGACCCAAGTAAGTTATTAATAACCTTCCAAAATAGAACAAAACAAATCTGAATACCTGATGTGCACAAGTCACACATACTAGAAATTAAGGTTTTATCTTTCTTGGACACCTAGATTAGGCCTACTTAATAGTGTGAGTAATTTAAATTATTAGGTAGTTATTGTGGACATAATTTGTTGGTTCTATTTTTGCAGGTTATGACAATTGCATATACCCCTAGTTCCGTAGCCAGTAGCGGTGAAATGCTTCGTAGAAGGAGAGCCTAAAACCCTTTATTTTCTGATCTTTTGTTAGGACTTAATAATTGTCGCCCGAATTTTTTAGATATAAGTTATCTAGCCGAGACTTCCCAGTCGTAGCTTATCTTATAAATAATAACACACCTCTCTCTCTCTCTCTCTCTCTCTCTCTCTCTCTCTCTCTCTCTCTCTCTCTCTCTCTCTCTCTTAATAATTGTCACCCGATATAAATAACTAGTGTATCAGATGGTTAATCCAAGGGCTAAATTGACTTTTACCAAGAAAAAAAAAACTAGCGTCACGTCAAATCATCCTATAATTGGTAGTAGTTGGTGCTACTCTGCGGAAATGAAGTCAATGGTGCTACAACAGCAAGTAAATTTACTCGTGATTCAGTAAACACCACTGAGCTGCAATAGCAACTTGGATCGAATATACAACCAACTAGTACACGACCAGCCTCTATCTATCATCAACGAGACTTTGACCAATTTCCTCAACAAAAGAATATTGTTGTGTATTGGAAGAAACCGCCACTACTAACCCCACCCTTCTGTAACTATATATATATGCCCCTGCACTTCCTGTCATTCATCAGTCAATGCGTTCTAGATTGTACAACACCATCTCCTCTAGAGCTGACCGGAAGGCGCCCCGTGGTAGGCAGCTAAGGCTCCGGATTGCGATGTCGGCTTTCTCCCTCGCCAATTGCTGGGCTCTTTCGATCCCCCCGCATTTCTTGACCAACTCTATGGCTTCTTCCAAGGAGCCATCCTCGCAGAACTCTGACTCGATTATGTCTCTGAGCTTCGGCTCCTTTTCCAAGGCAAATATGACGGGAGCGGTGAGGTTCCCTTTCGCCAAGTCGCTACCAGCAGGCTTCCCCAGCTGCTCAGCAGATTGCGTGAAGTCTAGAATGTCGTCGACAACTTGGAAAGAGAGCCCCAGGTTTCTCCCGTATTCGTACATTTGCTCTGAGATACTGCTGTCCACGCTGCTGAATACTGCAGCTCCTTTACTGCTAGCAGCAATCAAAGAGGCTGTCTTGTAATAACTCTTGATCATATAATCTTCGAGTTTAGTATCGCAGTCGAATAAACTTGATGCCTGCTTTATTTCCCCGCTTGCGAAGTCCTTGATAACCTGCCAAGCAGCTGCAGAACTGTCAATCACCTAGAATATTAGAGCTAGTCATTTAGTATTAGCAGGTAACGACAAAGTTGCCCGACCAACCTGACTAATAAGCTTAATGACTTCGATGTTTTCCAGGTTTGCTAGGTACCAAGAAGACTGAGCAAACATGAAGTCCCCAGCCAATACGGCAACTCTCGTCCCGTACATCGTGTGAACGGTTTCCTTACCTGTTTACAAACACAGGAAACTTGAAATTAGAATAAATGTCCCAGGATTCAAAGTCTCTTGAAAGATACGACAAGCATATAAAGGATCGTCTCATTTATAGGGAAGGCAATACCTCTTCTCATATCACTCTCATCTAGTATATCATCATGTATTAAGCTTGCAGTATGGATCATCTCAATTATCTCAGCTAACCGCCGATGCTTTAAGGTAAGTTCCCTGTGCAAGAAAGAAGTTCCCCAATCAAGTTCACCATAATCTGGAACAACGGGGAAGAAGTGCCGACCAAAACTTACTTAAGGCCCGCTAGTTCTGCTGTGGCCCTTGACACCAGAAAAACCAAAGCTGGTCGCATCCTCTTTCCACCAGCACCGAATATTTGCTCAGCAGCAGACATCAGTACTGGGTTTTCTGCACCTACAATCTACCAATGCTTCTTAGTGAGATAACCAAAAAGTTTGCACTGAACCGAATATTAGTTGTATTCTTCAGCTATATTGAACCGACCCTCTATGTCACAAAGTGAATGGCTCATCATCACCAAGTAAATCAGTAAGATGGCATATAAGACAGATAAAAAGCTTTTTTCAAGTCATTATATCTGCCTAGAACTCTCTTTTACATCCCAAAGAAGAACTAGTCTTGATCAGTTGGATTCGAATCCCACTGGGCTCCCACACCTACTGACCTATAAATTGTTCAATATAGTCATGCTTTTACAGCCTTCTGCTGGAATGTAACAAACAGCAGAAAACTACATTTCTAGTTTGTACTTCGAAATCCTAACTAGTTCTCTCATCGCATGCTTAGTAGCAGACATATGCAACAAAAGTACAAAACAGCAGATTGCATTTGGCAAATTGATATCAGAACCACCCAATAAAGCAGATAACAATGACAAGCACTAACAGATCGGAGGTTCTGATTTAGAGTTGAGAGATCCTCTGCAACCACTTCAAACAAATTCGCCAACGAAACGGGGCTTCTTGATTCTCTCTTCAAATTCAATGCATCTGCTGGTACCTGTGATACCCCTGTATGCAAATTCCAAACACAATAAACACTCATTTCCCAAAAAGTCAATCCGAAACAAGCACGAGGATCCAAAACACAGACCGCAGAAGATCAAAAGAACCGAACTTCAATTCACCATCAACCAAAACAACAAATTGAGGACACAGCAAAGCATCTTCTAATTGCCATATCAAGTTACAGGGTTAGCCAAAGTTGGGAACTTTCCAAGAACAACTAAACAGTATAACCAACCAGAGCCAACTGAAGACGAGAAATAGAATTACCATTGACCACGGCATCATGGGTTTTAGTCGAGAAAACTCTACACCGGCCAACATCTCTCCGGAGACAAACCAGCCTCCCGGAACCAAACCGACCATTACCACAACTCCTAGAAGAACCAGACCACCTCCTTTCAACCAAACCACCATTGGAGGAGCACCAACATGGCATCAAATCAACCGCAGTCCTTCCAAATTCAAGTCCGTGGCACGTCATTGACATCATCCTCCCTCCCAGAAGAACCCAAGAACAGAGAATTAGCTTCACTATCCGGACGCTAAAGAGAAAACCCAGATAGGAAATCCCCTCCCATGTACAAAACAATCTATTAGATGGTTCCTAAGAGCAAGAAGAGGAGCTCCTATTGCCGAAAAGGGGCGGGGAAGAAGAAAGTACAAGTCTTGAGTTTGAGTGGCTACAAGAAGCCCACATGACAAGTGTTGTCCTTGGCTGCTTCTCATCTACTTGTCTCAAGGACTTGGGAATTTAAAGACCACTTGATAGATTTTGTGATACGTTTTTAGAACACGGACACAGATATAAGTTTTTTCTACTTGCCGGGTTGTGTAATAATTCTCTATTCCTGTAATAAATATTGGAGAGGAGAACACCAAAAGCAATTTGTATGGACCACAGATGATGACAATAATAATGAATTTAATATAATTTATCACTTGCAATTTAATTTCAAAAAAAAAAAATCCAATTTTGAGGTCGTCGAATAATCAATGGTCGTGGAAAAAAGATTGGTTGGATTAATGGGAGCCACACAAGAGGTGAGTGTACTTGCCTTGTCTACGCTATATTCTTTCCTTTTGCCTAAAAGATTGATGAAATGGAAAAGTTGACCCCCCCTGGCCCCTAAGTTGGGTTATTTCTAAAATACCTGTTTAGTCATAGTTTTTTAAAAAATACTCGGAAGTCAACCAACATATTTAGCGACAATTTGATGCAATTATCGACTTTTTTTTTGTCTCACATGTTTCACGGTATATCTCCTAGTTTTTCCCGAAGATGTAGGCACGAGAAAATGATGTAGAGTCATAAATTGTTGACGACAGAATCGTTTAATAAATAAACCCAAACAAAAAAGAATCGTTTAATAAATTGTTTAAGCATTGTTTATGACTAATATTCGAAGCAGCTAATTAAGTAATTCTCGCAACATGGAGTGATTTTGGCAATTAGGGATGACAAAATCATTTTTATAATTTTTAAAAAAAAATCCGTAAACGATGTCACCAAAACAAAAACCGCCCTAAATAAAACCACCCGCCTAAAAAATAAAAGGGCAAATTACCTTCAGGTCCCTGATCTTTACCAAAATCTCCTATTGGGTCCCTCCTATTACATAGATGATTAATCTGTCCCTATTTTATTCAAAAATGTTTGTCTCGGGTTCCCACCGACCAAATCGGACTTTTTTTAAAAAAATTTGTCATGTAAAATGACTATTTTACCCTTCACAAAACGACAAAAATATGATGAAATTTGTCATTTTGTGAAGGGTAAAATAGTCATTTTACATGACAAAAAATTAAAAAAAAAAGTCCGATTTGGTCGGTGGGGACCCGAGACAAACATTTTTGAATAAAACAGGGACTTAATACTCATTTATGAGAAAGGAGGGATCCAATAAGAGAATAATGTAAAGACCAGGGACCTGAGAGTAATTTGCCCAAAATAAAATCGCGATCATATAGACATGCGACCGGTCACCCGGCGTGGTCGTCCAGTAAGAAGTAGAGAGCAGACTAGTGAAGGGAAGAGAGGAGGGAGTGGAAACGGTGCTGAGGATGCATTTCCTCAGTATATACTGAGGAGGATATATATGTCAATTTACCCACCACTACTATTCATCCACTAACTATTCATCCACTAACTACATACTGGTTTGGTCGGTTTGCATTGATGGTTTATTTTTTGCATTGCTGGTTTGGTTGACTGTATTACTGGTTTTTTTAGTTACATTACTGGTTTCGTTAATTATATTGGTGGTTTGCTTGGTTATATTACCGGTTTATTTTGTTGTATTACTCATTTCGTTAGTTATTTTACTGGTTTGCTTCGTTGTATTGCTGGTTTGCTTGGTTGTATTGATGGTTTCGTTGGCTGCATTGCTGGTTTTTTTGGTTGTATTACTGGTTTATTTGGTTGTATTATTGGTTTATTTAGTAACATTACTGGTTTGTTTGGTTGTATTGATGGTTTTATTGGCTGCATTGCTGGTTTTTTTTGTTGTATTACTGGTTTGCTTAGTTACATTACTGGTTTGTTTGGTTGTATTAATGGTTTTGTTGGCTGCATTGCTGGTTTTTTTGGTTGTATTACTGGTTTATTTGGTTGTATTGCTAGTTTGCTTCTTTTCATTACTGGTTTGCTTGGTTATATTGCCGGTTTATTTTGTTATATTACTGGTTTATTTAGTTGTATTACTGGTTTCGTTGGTTATATTACTGGTTTTATTAGTTGTATTACTGGTTTCCATAGTTATATTACTGGTTTGTTTGGTTGTATTGATGGTTTCGTTGGCTGCATTGCTGGTTTTTTTTTGTTGTATTATTGGTTTATTTAGTTGTATTGCTGGTTTGCTTCTTTTCATTACTGGTTTGCTTGGTTATATTGCCGGTTTATTTTATTATATTACTGGTTTATTTAGTTGTATTAATAGTTTCGTTGGTTATATTACTGGTTTGTTTGGTTGCATTGCTGGTTTTTTTGGTTGTATTACCGGTTTGCTTCTTTTCATTACTAGTTTGTTTGGTTGTATTGCTGGTTTGCTTCTTTTCATTGCTGGTTTGTTTGGTTGCATTGCTGGTTTGTTTCTTTTCATTGCTGGTTTGTTTGGTTGTATTGCTGGTTTGCTTCTTTTCATTATTGGTTTGTTTTGTTGTATTGCTGGTTTGCTTCTTTTCATTACTGGTTTGTTTGGTTGTATTAACGGTTTCGTTGGCTGCATTGCTGGTTTTCTTGGCTGCATTGATGGTTCGCTTGGTTGCATTGCTGGTTTAATTCGAAAGATGTTGCATTTGACGAACATATTGTAGGAATAGATTTGAACCAACTACCCGAAGAACATATTTGAAATGATTGGTGTTATTTATTTTTTTTTTCATTCAATATATGATAGTAACCAGTATGGGAGTTTTGAAAACCAGCATTACATCCAAGAAAACCAGCATTACAGCTAAGAAAACCATCAATACGGTCACAAAAACCAATAATACGGCCATTTAAACCAGCAATACACACAAGTAAACCAGCAATAGTGTTAACAAACCAGCATTATAGCCAAGAAAACCATCAATACAGTCACGAAAACCAACAATACAGCAATTTAAACCAGCAATACACACAAGTAAACCAGCCATCGAAATGAACAGTGATTTTATTTGAAAACGTACAGTACTTTTATTAATGGATGAACAGTAATTTTATTAGTGGATGAACAGTAATTTCGTTAGTGGATGAACAGTAATTTTGTCAAAAAGTCTAAAATACCCTTATTCAATAATGGCCATTAGATCAGAATATTTAGAAAAATATTGTGATCCAATGGCCTATTGTTTCCTCAGTATATACTGAGGAAACTTTCCCCACCGGATCCAAGCGCAAGAGAGGAGGAGGAGGAGGAGATGAATGGAATATTGGGTAAAGCGAGAGAAGTGGCGAAGGAAGCAGTATCTTTAGCTTCGGCGGTTACCAGGTTCCTCTGCCTCCTCCACGTCACCCAAACCTACCTCTTCTCTCCCATCTGCGTCCGTATTTTCTTTCCCCTCTTCTCTCTCCTCTAATTTCGCCTATCTTTTTTTTTAATGATTAATTAAATTAATATTTGAAGCAGTTAACTAACTGATTTTTTGTTGTTTGTTGTTGTGTTGTGCAGGTGCACGGTTCTAGCATGCTCCCGACGCTGAACCACACGGGCGACGTGCTGCTCGTGGAGCACGTGTCCCACCGGCTCGGCAAGGTGGGTCCCGGGGATGTGGTCTTCCTCCGCTCCCCGACTAACCCTCTCCGGATGATCACCAAGCGCGTTGTGGGCATGGAAGGCGACCTCGTCACCTTCTTGCCCAATCCTTCCGTCTCCGACCTCACCCGCACCATCCGGGTATGATTCATTGCTTCGGCTTGTTGTCCGGTCGCTTTTCGATTAGTATAATCCATTAGTAGGGTAATGCTGTTGCTATGTTAATTGGGGAATCATATATGTTGGAGAGAATCCCACATTGGAAGTGGCAAGTGAGTTGGGCCTGTTTACAAGTGTGATGATCCACATACTCATTGCCTTAATGTTTTATGGTCGGATAAGGAGATTCGAATAGTATAGAGTTAGACTTATGATTTGAATTTAGTGGATAAACTATTTTTAAGCATATAACCTGACAAAGGTTGAAGATGATGTGGATTGGGGCATGTGGAAGCTTGTCTGATACAGTTTTTCTCTTTGGTGTGAG
Source organism: Hypericum perforatum (assembly GCA_012979155.1). NCBI lineage: Eukaryota > Viridiplantae > Streptophyta > Magnoliopsida > Malpighiales > Hypericaceae > Hypericum > Hypericum perforatum. The sequence continues at coordinate 48,021 of SOPF01027198.1, read as the reverse complement.
AATATGAGTGTTTGGTGCGGTTTGATTCAGTCCTGTCCGTTGCTATTTGGTTTAGATTCCGAAGGGGCACGTTTGGGTTCAGGGGGACAATATGTATGCTTCGACGGATTCACGGCATTTCGGGCCGGTTCCTTATGGTCTTATTCAAGGGAAAGCATTTCTGAGGGTGAGTCTTTTGATATTGATTGTTGTCGGAGTTGGATGTGTAATTGGAATTTGAAGTAATTAAGTCTTGTTTGGTTGGTTTGTAGGTGTGGCCCCCTTATGGATTCGGGGTGTTGGAGCAATGAACTCAATTCTTCTAGATATTTCTTAAGGTATATGTTCTCTCTTGATTGTGTCGAGAATATCTATTCACTCGGTCCATTCTTTTTCGAGGAAAAGGTTTCCACATCACTTTGGAAGCAGAGTATATATTTATGTTATACCTGTAAGATATTAAACTTGTTTGTATTTTAATAAATTATAGGAATGTCTATAGTAGTTGGTACGTAGTTCTTAAATTTTATTTAGCTTTTACTAGAAAAACCATATTGTCTGCTTTTATATCCTCTTTATCTCTGCATAACTTGTAAAATTAATTTGCTGTCAGTTTGCATTTTGGATTTCATGGCAGGATTTTCAATCTCTTCCTATGTATAGCAGGGTGTCAAAGAATTTTATAACAAAACCCTTCTTCTAATTTGCTGTGCAGGTAGTTCAGAATAGAGAAAGTCATTTCATTTTTGCGGAGGAAAGTATCCACCATGCTGCATAAATGAGGGAGCAAGCCAGATGAATGACCGGTTTGGAAGGGTTGCATGACCATGGCTAAACTTAAAACCATGGATTAAGTGGAGTAAAAGACATTAACGTGCTTGATACTTAGGTTCAAAGAGAATAGATTTTTTATTGAGAGGGAGAACAGATTTGGAAAACACCTGGTTTAATGAAAGCCTTAGTGCGAGAGAGCCTGTTGCGGATGTTTTTTGTGATCATGAATGACTTTTTCAAGTTCCTTAGAATATGATGAGAGCAGCCCTTCACTTGCTGCTTCATGATCATGCTTCACTCTTGGCAGAGCTTAATGATGTTGGTCATCATGGGTCAGATCTTGCATCTTCTCTCTGATTGTCATGTTGATAGCTTAATGGGCGTAGTGGTGGCGAATTTGAAAACTTTGTAATTTTCGTCAATCCATGGCATTACTTGTTGCCATTGCAGACCTCCTTGCATGCTGCTTTTGGCACCAATGAAATAGAGATTGTGCTTGGACAGCCTCATTGTGCTCGTATTTGACTTCTGAAGCACATCTTACTAAAACTATTTGGGTTTGATGTCCTTTATGCAAATCATAGTAATGGACTTGTTTTGGAAGCTGAAGTGGCCTGTTACTGAAAGTAGATGAGTACAATTAGGTCTCTTTCTATCCAAATTTGAGGGACTCTACTGTTGTTTGGTGTATCATGTGGTATCTCCTCCTAGATCCGAAACAGAAGAAGTCTCTGTATTGATTGCGAGGACGTTTGATGTCTGGAAGATCTGAGGTACAGTTTGCTGGTCGGTCATTGGAATGTATTTGTCACATTGGGCACTTGCAGCTACTACTTGGCGACGTTAAGTTAGCTGCTGTAGTCATAGTTTCGATATGGTATTTAAACAAGGTTCGTCTTTCTTACTCTCTTGTCGCACCCATCTGTTTCTTTTATCCTATTTTTATTATGCTGTTTATGTTAAGATGATGCTTCAAACTTAGAAAAAAAAATCGGGATAATGTAGTTAATCAGATTGAGTTTTTTTTGAGTGAATATCTTATTCTCATATTTGAGTATCCGACCCTATTTAAAGATAAATCTTTCAATAAAATATTTTCATTCATAAAAGAAATTAAAGCCCCCGTACCAATTTCAAATTCCATCATAATTGGATTGATTGCTCTCTCTACGAAAGCCAATACGCCAGTCAATATAGTAGATATTTTCCATTACCACATTGGGTTGAGGATTAAATCATAAATCACTTCAGATATAGGATTTCAATTTCACCGATACATTGCAATCTCCTGTCAGATTATTAATTATCGTTTTTAAGCTAAAAGCAGAGGAGAGGATGGAGAGGAAGTACCAAAATCCGAGAGCCAAGTATTAAAGTTTTGTTTTTTGATACGCAAATTTTATTGCTTTTATTTACGTACATGTATACAATCCGTGTATTGAGTTCCTTCGTATAAATACGTGGTTGTGGTCAGAGTTGGAGATTCCGCAAAAATAGAAAATGCCAAAAGACTACACTTGGGATCTTCATCACTCAGGTGATGACGCTTACGTTTCTGCTTTGCTTGGAGAAGAAGGCACGTTCCAGGATGACGCCGAGTACTCCGAAGCGTTACAGCTCCATGAGGCTCTTATGAGAAGCCTTCTCATTTCTGAGGAAGAGGGTAGTTTCAATGATGAGGCGAAACTTGGTGCCGAGTCTGACGTTGGCGACTCGTCGATGAGCTTCTGCGAAATCTGCATGGAGAGGACGGAGAAGGCGGAGATGTTCAATGGCTTGAGCTGCGCGCACATGTACTGCACGGATTGCGTGATCAAGCATGTGTTCGCAAAGCTGCAGGAGAATGTGGCCAATGTTGGATGCCCTGGACCAGGCTGCCAGGCGATGCTAAATTTGGAGGTCTGTAGACCAATGCTCCCAAAGTGGTTGATTGATGATTGGTCTGGTCTTATGTGCCGCGACATGATCGATGAAAGCCATATGTTTTATTGTCCGTACAAGGACTGTTCGGGCATGATGTTTGCCGATGGAGGGAGCGGCATTGCGGAAGCAGAGTGCCCTTTCTGCCGGAGGCTGTTCTGTGCTCGGTGCTCCGTGCCGTGGCACGACGGGCTCAAGTGCGATGAGTACCAGAAGTTGGGCAAGGACGAGAAGGGGAGAGAAGATGTTATGCTTATGCGGCTTGCCAAGGACGAGAAATGGACCAGGTGTCCCAAGTGCAAGTTCTACGTTGAAAGGTCAGAAGGCTGCGCTCATATGATCTGCAGGTATATCTGTCTACTTTGCTTTTACCCTTTTATTTTGAAACTGTTTGTAATGTATTCATCTTCAAAACGGGTTGTATTATGAAGAAATTCTGCTTCGTAATGACAGCCAATTACTAACTTTCTGTTTATTATAAATTGGAGTTTGATAACTTTATTGTTGTGATTTTTTTGAAAGAAAAATATTTATACTTAGATTACATCCGTAGAGATTGAACTCTTGATCTCTATCAAGTCATGGATTTCTTTTATGGTTAGGCCAAATGTAATTGTTGTTTGTGATGAACCCAAATGGATCAGCTACTTCATAATTTGGGTTAACAATATGTATGAATTCCTAATGTACTTCATAATTTGAATGTGACTGCAGGTGTAAATATGAGTTCTGCTATGGATGTGGGAAAAAATGGAGTGAAAGACATAGCGGATGTGCCAAAGATTGAGCATACTTCACATGAAAAAAGGAGTACCTGTATCCATCATGGCCAAGAATTTAGAAAATGTTAAATTTTGAACCATACTGAGATTTCCGAAAAGTTTAAATAACCATACAATATATTAACAATATTTGAACTTGACAAATCCAACTCTTCAGATGAGAAAGTTGTTTACGCTTCCAAGAGTTCTATTTATGCTTAATTGACGGAAAATTAGAGAACTAAAATAGCGACTCTTCTATGTGGTTATGACAATTTTTTTTAAAAACACGGTGGCAAGGAAAGGTTTGGCCAAATAGAGGGTCGGAAAAGGTTGTAAGTCCGCCCACCTTACTAACCAAATGAAATCTGGTGGGACGGGAAGAGATGATAATCCGACGAAATTCTGTCCAATCTAACCAAAAATCAATAAAAAGTATCAAATTAGAACTCAATTTTTGCAAATCAACTAAATCAACAAAAAGTATATTAGAAATAAAATAAATTGACTAATATATCAATAATAAATATTTTTAGACTTGTTATTTAGCCTATATATGTAAAATTAAAAAAATGGTCAGACCGATAATTAATTCAACCACGAGGACCAGCAAAAATCTTGCACATGTTTTATAGAGCATCCCCACACATGAACTATTCCCAGGATTTTCTAGCATCTCAAATCCTGCAATGTTATAGCGAGGACAAAAACCTCTATCAAAATACGCACATAGTGCCCAAAACTACGTTTCCACAGATCAATAAAAATTCTTATATTACAGGATAAATAGTTTAACGACACAAAACGTTATCAAAATTTATGATGTCTACAAATCAAACCTGACAAAATTGTGTCGTAAAAATTTACTTAAAAAACAACAAACTCTGATTGTTGACAGGATGAATCGATTCGGTCGCTTCAAGAAGGTCGCAGATGTGACCGGGAGTACCTAATTTTAACATCTCCCGGAGGAGCTAAAAGTCCTCGTTTCTGTCTTACCAAACATGATTCGAACCTTGCGTTGTTTCACTCCGGAGAGCAAGCCAAACCACACAGGAAGAATCAAGTCCGGTTGTTGTATGACGAGTTTCCAGCCCAAGTTAATATGTATAAGCAGTCAGCAGTATGTTAACAAGTAACAACCATCTACAATTAAGATTCTTTAGCTGGCGTAGAAACTCAACCAACGACAATTTACAATATGTTTTTTTTATGTTAATTGGCATAGACATTAAAGATAAGTGACCATCAATATTTTTACCCGATCTTTCGGCTATAATCCAAGATTGCAAATTCTTGACAAGCTTTTTCGAAGATAGCTTTTTTTCTTTGTAAGTTAATATTCGCTTGGCTTTGCTAGACGAGAGTCCGACATGGTTGTTTTCTATTATTGTTATATGGTAGCTAATTATAAGCCCAGTGGACGGTTAAGTATTGCAAACTCGCGACCAGTTTTTTTTTTTATCCTATTCTAATCCTATTCTATTACAAATTATGCTTAAGCCAAGGTTTGAACTTGGATCTCCACCAACTCAACCCGACCAGCTTCTTCTATGACTTACAAATGAAATATATATCTTTTACCCATTTATAACAGTTATATAAGATATTTAACTAAGATTATACGATGTAAATAATTAGGAGGTTTAAATTTCAAACTCTCATAATATCATGGCATAATTTATGTTTTAATTTTTTTATATAAGATTTATAAATAAGTAAATAACAGTTATATCAAATAATAATAAAAAACAGTTATATCAAAGATCCCCACGATAGACACGATTAGATAGAATCCGGTGATAATCGTTATTTGTGCACAATTATCGGGTGGACTGTGTCGTCTTTTCCTTTCTAAATATACGCTTCAGTGTTTATCAGATCACAGTATAGGAAAAAGCGATATATAACTTCTGTTTAAAAAAAAAGCTTGTAATCTTTCAAGACCACAGACAGAACTGCCAAAATTGTTTTGTTTTAATTAATTATAAACTAAGTTGTTTAGTTTAATATAAGTGCTTCAAACACCCGAAAAGATAAATGCTTCAAACTTGAATAAATCAAACCGGAGGATAATTTAGTTAAAGAGATTGGGTTTTTTTTGATGAATATATTTTTTTTCACATAATAGGTAATAGTTTCAATAATGTGTTTTCGATTTATAAACTTGTACCCATTACAATCACCAGATATTTTCCCCTTCCACTCTAGGGTTCAAGATCATAAACCGCTCCGTATTAAGCGTTTTAATTGCACTTTTAAGTGCATTTAAGTGAATAGCAAAGGTCGGAACTTAGAAGTACTATCTTTTAAACCCATTGAAGTTTTTGTTAGAAGCAACCCTAGAGTTCGAAAATGGCGACAAACGACACTAGTGATCTTCTTCACTCCATCGATGATACTTACTTCTCTCTGTTGCTTGGAGAAGAAGGAATCGGAGAAGGTGATCTCACGTTCCCAGATGACGCCAAGTACTCGGAAGCTTTACAGCTTCAGGAGGCTCTAATGGGTAGCGTTCTCATTTCCCATTTGAAGACATGTCCTGATCATGACGTGGATGGTCCGATAAGGGTGGTGAAGAAGGCGAAAGTCGAACCTGATTCGGATATTGGCGATTCATCAATGAGCTTCTGCGAGATCTGCATGGAGAGGAAGGAGAATGAGCAGATGTTCGATGGCTTGAGCTGCGCGCATTCGTATTGCTCGGATTGCGTGAGCAAGCACGTTGTCGCGAAGTTACAGGGCAATGTAGCCAGTGTTGGATGCCCTGGATTGGGTTGCGAAGTGGTGCTCGGATTGGAGGCCTGCATTCCGATCCTCTCCAAGAGGGTGATCGATGATTGGTCGGATCTTCTATGCCGCGAGATGATTGATGCGAGCCAGAGATTTTATTGTCCGTACAAGGACTGTTCGGGGATGATGATTGTCGATGTGTGTGAGAAGGGAGGGAGTGGCGTTGCAGAAGCGGAGTGCCCATTCTGCCGGAGGCTGTTTTGTGCTCGGTGCTCTGTGCCGTGGCACGTCGAGCTGGGGTGCGATGAGTATCAGAAGTTGGGGGAGGACGAAAGGGGGAGGGACGATGTTATGCTCATGCGGCTTGCTCGGGACAAGAAATGGTGCAGGTGCCCCATGTGCAAGTTCTATGTTGAAAGGACAGAAGGTTGCCCTCATATGATATGCAGGTATCTACCTCTTTTGCTTTTGCCCTTTTTGTTGTTAAAATCGTATGGAATATGTGGTGACTTATTCAGGTTCGAGTCGAGTTGTCATATAAAGGAATTCTACTCTCTTAACTATACCTAATTTTTGTTGTTGGAGGCTGATAGGTTTATTGATCTTATGATGAACTGAAATGGATTGGTTACTTCATAATTTGAGCATTATCCATATCTAAAATTCGTAGGCCCAAATTCAAGAGAGATTATTAGGCACATTGATAAGATAACTGGTTATCCGGGTTGGCCATCTAATTCATATACATGCCTCACACTCAGTGATTGTGGTTTAGTATCGAACCGAATGAGGCTCTTTTCGATACTGCAAACATCTAGTGTTCAGCAAGATTATCTCAAATATGTTTCTTAGATGCCTTTTCGAGCAACTGTTTGTGGATCGTGTTTAACCAGTACACATATTTCTATTGCCTTGTGAGGAGAGGAGTGCATACATCAATACTTGGAAAAATAATTAATTGCTTGGCTGTGTTAATGCTGCAGTGGATTAAAAATATGGGTTTTGAATGTGGTTTCAGATGTAGATTCGAGTTCTGTTATGGATGTGGGTCGCAATGGTCTCCAAGTCATAGCGGGTGTGCCAGAAATTGAGCACACTTCAGAGCAAAAAGATCAACATTGCTAAGTATGTAGCTCAGGAAATGTTGAATTTTCAAATTTGATTTTTGAAAAGTTGAAACAACCCTACAACTCATGAACTATGTTTGAACTTGCAAAATCGAACTCTTGGGATGAGAATTTTGTTTACCCTTCTACGAGTTCTGCTTATGCTTATGAGATGTTTTGCTTTAGGTTTATGTTGATAGTTGGGGTGTGAATATCCCATTACAGATTTTTGGTTAGATTTTCGATTATAGATGGAATTTATGTTACTGTTTAACACCTGCTTGTGTGTTAGCTTGGATATGGGTGTCCCGTCTGGGTTACGGTATGATATATATTTCACCTTGAAATAAGATTACAAATACACCAAAAGCGCCCGTTACGAAGACCAAGACGGTGCAAGCATTACACACCTTGCTAATCCCTTTATAATTTGTATTCTATCTTTCTTTATTCGCCATTTATTATAAAAAAAAAGACGTTTGCTATAGGCTTAAGCAAATACACTTCGACTACTCCTGAATATTAGAGAATTAAAATAACGACTCTTTGATTCTCAGATTTGGAACTGCAATTAACGTCATTTATGATGGAGTATGAAAACTGAGCAGTTAGTTGTATATGGTTACCGATGGCTTTAAACAAGCCTAAAAATGTAGATGAATGCAAATATTTAAGACTCGAACCAATGAGTTTTGTCCAAAACTTGGACGACCTAATTGGCAAGAGATATCTGACCCATGGTGCAAGAACATCACTCCAGGATTGAGCCTCAATACCCTTATCTTTTTTTTTTCGTTCCGGACTTGCTTATATGAAGGGAGCCGAGATATTACAATCTCGTATAAAAAAAATCGAAGGAATTGTTCCAGTCGGGATAAGAAGAAAACATAAATAGGATAATGTTGAACCCACACGCACGGGGCCTCGAACCTCATGTCGAAAATCTCATCAGTTCCGTGAATGAAGAAGGACCCGTTGTCAAAGATTGGATCTTGATTGCTCTTGAGGGTGTGTTTAACGAAGGGCAAGTGTCACTGTTGAGTGAGTTGGCGTTTAATCAACGAGAGGGACACATCTTCCTCGTTAAACCGCTTCAAGATTCGATCTTTGACATCAGACTGTTATGCGGAAATCCTCGTGACGAGTTTGGTGGGAGGAGGTGAAGTCTTATTGACCTTCAATTCAACCATAAAGATGCTGAATCAACCATAAAGAAGAATCCTAATGATTTGGGGGCCACCCTTGAGAAAGAGAATGACGTGGCCTGGGTGAGTGACGCAGCGGAGGCGGGTTCGACAGTAGAAGGATACGAAAACTATTATCGTGACACACAAAAATCAAAGTATCTATTGCCTCCGACCCACCGACTCATTCATCAGTCACTGCCATCACAACCACCACAAAGGCGGATGGTGATTGTTCGTTCAAGGGTTCGACGTGGACAACACCTGTGATTGGTGGACGGACGTGGTAGGTGGACGACAATGACGGAAGACATATATAGGTTTGTGCCTTGGATTGAAGGTATTCTTTCCATATCTGAAGCCTTATGAATATCTTATAAGGAGAGCCTTATGATTGGTTAGGAGGATAAGATTAGTTGTTATTTTGTGATTGATTAACAGTAGAACAACAAATTGTTGGATACGATGATTAGAGGATAGACTTATATCATTAAAACCTTTGCAATTGGACTCGTTCAATTTGGATAATTTGGATTTTGGACAATTCATTATTGAATTTGAATTTAAATTTAATTTTGGATTTAAATTCGCATTCAGATTTAAATTCTGGTTAAAAAAAATAGTAATTTTAGAAATGTTGAATAATAAAAATTTGGATAATTAAGATTACGAGTATCCGAATTTTTTACAAGTAAAATTCTATTATTCCTCACAATTTTTTTTAAGAGTGGTTACATCTAGACAATTACGTGACAGAGCGAACAAGTTACTAACGACACGATACAACCGATCTAACTCCAAAAAATGGACATTGGTCCTCATCCTCAAACAACGAGAAGAGAATTACACGACTTAACCAAAACAGAGTCTTCTAACTCTTACCAAGTATCACTAAAGTTAAAGAACACATAAGTTAGTTGGCGAGATGTGATTGTAAAAAGTAGAGGAAATGTTGAATCCACACACATTATGCCTCGATCCTCATATCAAAAAAGTCATCAATTCGATAATAAATTAGAACTCGTTGCCAAAGATCGATCTTGAAGCTGTTTATACTTCCCTTAGCTAAACGGCCTCAAGATCAATCAAGATATGACAACGGGTCCCTCCTGATTCTCGGAGTCAATGACTTTTCCGGCATGGGGTTAGAGGCCTAATGTTTGGATTCAACCTTTTCTTAACTAGGTACTGATTGCTTTCTTTGGTTGTATTATTAGGGGTCATCGTCTATGAGATTTACTGGTAAAATCTTTTAAGAATCATATTTATTTATACACGCGAGCCAAATCAGGATATAATCTAATAGGATACCCTAGTTAATATATACCACTTAAAGGATAATTCATCTATTCTTTTATTCGTTAGCAACCAGACATTTACTAACTAATTGTGTCATGCCTCCTAACTATTTTCGGGCCTTTTATCCATGAGAAAGCAGAGTTTTTAAAAAAGGCGGTCCGATTGATGATCCGACTAGTCGGACTGCTATTCGACACTAATAACGTCCTCTTTTTATCAAGAAAGACGCTGACCTTGTGGACCAGACGAATTTCGGTTGGACCGGAAAGTTCGTCCAGAAAATATTTATTGATCTATGATTTTATCTTTGACCCGAGACTACCTATTTGTATCAATATTTTATTTGGTGTATTTTATAAAAATCGGTATGTTTCTATGTTATTTTTTTAGTCCGACTAATTATTGGACTGGCTAACCCAGAGGTCTGACCAAATTCTGGGTCGACCTTCGAGTTGTTTACGAGAAATAAATGACTCGTGGGCTTTAATTATAAGAAACAATCTACAGGCCCACTAAGGATAAATAAAATATTGAGACATGGTGGCGGCCCAACACGCGCATTAAATAGAGGCGGGAGACACGAGAATATTCCCTCATATTTGGTGGAAGATCCAAAAAGGTGATCATAAATATGATGTAATAATTCCTTTTGTTTTCTTTTCAAATTTTTTACGGTAGTTTCCTTTACAAATTAATTTTGTTAGTTTGTTAGGAAACTACTACCCCTCATTAATTGTGAATAAAAGCGAATCCAAATTTCACTTCTTTCCAATTGTTGTCCAATTATATGGATTTCGGTTTTTGATTGTAGTTTTTGATTTGCATCTACCATTTTCATTACTAGGAGTACTAAAAGTTATACCTAACTTAAGAAACTTATCTGTATTTTACCCAATTTAAAACTATATTTAAAATAAAAGATTTTGATTATTTTTATACAGCAAGCGCACCAAGCAACTTTATACGACATACAACTTTGATCAGTTTTAGCCTACCACACAGAAAGATTCTCTTGATAAGTAAGTAATAACGCAGTTGCCAAATTTGCTCCTCCAATTGACCAGTGGGATGAACCTAAAAAGCCAAGGAAAAGAAGTAACCGGTGGAATTACTCGTGGATCGCACTGCCAACGAGTTGAAGCCTTTGTACAGTCCCACCAAAGGACATGGTATGCAATAACCTTTCTGATATGGTTTTGTCATTCCTTTTGTTTTCATTGGAACATAGAATTATAATGAGCATCTCACCTAGAAAGTGCGAAATGTACGGTTACTTTTGGTCCTCATGTAGCTCCAGTTGCCCTGTTTTTAAAGTCTTTTCTTCTTTTTGGGAGAAAAAGCTTTAATTTTTTTTTCTCTTGCACGATGGTGAAAGAAAGAGAATTTTCCTGTTTTGTTTTATGTATTTTTGCCTAAATTGATTCAACTTTAAAAAAATCCCATAAATATAGGGTAAATATTTTTTATAAAAGTAAAATTTTATATCAATATTTTACACGTTGGTAAGATTTGAACTTAAATTTTTGACGAATCTTCTATATTATGGGTCTGACCTCTGGGTCAGCCAGTCCAACCATCCCAACCGACGGTCAGATTGGATGTTTTTTTCTTCTATTTTTTGTAATTTTTTGAAATATATATAGTTATATAAGTAAATAATTGATATAATAAATTAATATTAACATATAAACATACCAAATAAAGTATTTATACAAATGGATAATCTCAAATAAAAAATAAAATCATAAATTAGTAAATTTTTTTGGACAAATCGTCCTGACTGGACCAGATTTTCTGGGCAAACTGTTCGGTCCAACCAAATTTTGTCTAGTTCGAACGGTGAGCAAGTTTCTGCCCAAAAATGGGCCGTTGAGCGGAACAATTACGGGCCAATCGGACCGCATTTTTAAAACAATGGTAATTAGGTCAAATACACGTAAAAGCCATTGATGTTCCCTCATGGTCTGTAATGGATTATGGCGTCTTATTGAGCGTCATCATAAATTTTAAATCTAAGTTCCAAAATTTAGTCAAAACTAGCAAATATCTAAATCAACTAATGGATAAATTATTTTAGTTTAATTAGATCAAATTTAAAAATTTAAAATACAATAATAAATAATTGTGGTAAGAATATTGCTATTTTCAAAAATTTCATTTAACTTAAATTTAGATTGATCAACTTAATAATCTGAATATCAAATAGTATAAATTAATTTTTTGGATTTGATATGAACTTTATCATGATATCAAAACCACTTGATCCTTGTCTCCAACTTTTTTTTGGGTGAAATCTTGTCTCCAACTTTTCTACTAAGGTCTTCCATTCATGGCACAATCATGTCAAGCACGAACATTCATTGACGCGAGAAATTTCTCAAACTTTTACATACATTGTTTCTTGTAATACATTGTTATAAATGTTCAAAATCTTAAGCCGTTATCGTTTTCAACTTGAAATAAAAACCTTAATAAATCACGATATAATTTTGGTAATCTTTGCGACCAAATGCTTTATCAGTAACAAGGGAGTGATTTTCTAATCCATTCTCAGAGCCTTGTCACATTCTCTTCCCTGACTAAGTTGCTTACATGTATAATTGACTTTTGCTATTTTAACTGTAGTACAATAACAACGTTTTTACGTTTTTTAAAACTAACTATATTAGAATAATTCAAAATTACTAAGTCAATTATTGTAAATTCAAGGGATACAATTTCTCGTTAAATGAGGGGTTCTCATTATGAAGAAAGTAGAAATACAGAAGGGCTTGGATGCAGAATACAATTCAAATTTGGTTTGAATTTCTGACTGGCATCGACTGCCACTTAATTAATAGAAGAAGGTCGAGTTGATATTCGCAACCGAGTACATGCGAATATTCTAATCTGGAGTTATGCTGAGTCGGTTGTATTGGAAAACCCGAATATTACTGTATTTTCGGAATTAATGATTTCTGTCACTTGGTTGTTACCAACTACAACTTGTAGTAGTACTAGTCGACCTTCTAAAATGCCTAAAAGGTAACAAATGTTGGTCTTATTTATGAGGTTTTTTTAAAAATGTCATTTATATTTTGTTGGAGTGCAGAAATTTCAAGTCTTGGAGTTCTGCATTGACCAGTCAAGCTTCATAGATCCCGTGGATGGGCAATTGCATGTATTTTGCAACACATTAGTAATGATAAATTCAAAATCTTAATTCAAATTTTTTACTGCTTCAATCAATAAATTTACCCTCGAGTGTCTTGTAGATGCATATACGTTATTTTGCGTCATATTATGATGCACTTCAAAAGTGAAACTAAACCAAATTTTGTATCTTGGAGCAAAGATGTCAATTTTTTTTATCTTTTAAATGTAATTAAAATAAAAAAAATTATAATTAGAAACAACTATTTTCATTTGAGTGGTAAACAACTTCAACATTTAATCGATAGAAATGCAAAAAAAAAAACTGTTTTATAAATGTCTAAAATGAAAACAATCAAACTTTAAACTAATGATATTTCTGACATTTCAGCATTACAAAATTACAAAATAATTTCAAAATGAATTTTCTATTATTCTGATAACAAAAAAAACATATAATTGAGATTATGGATTGAGAATTGCAGAAATCCAAGGTCAATTCTGTATTACTTTAGAAAAAGGAATAGAGCCAATGTATTCTATTAAAAAAAAAGCGGAAACTGGGTGCAAGTAGATGGAAGTACCCAGAAATTCATTCGAGTTTAATTACGTTTGACAATAACTTTTGCTTAATCGAAAATGGAAATTAGGTTGCTGAACATATTCAATTGCATAGTCATAAAAAATGGGGTAGTGCTTGCAACATTATATTGTTTTTTTTTCTTTGCTGCCATGTTTTGTTTCAATCTTGATCTTCGCTTTTGTTGTTTTAGTGTGTCGTTGTCAGCACTTTCCTATGACGCCCTATCCTTTAGTTCATGTTCCCAGCTTGAAGAATGGCCATATATATTTTTTATTCGATTAATTGCTATAAAATAAACTTACATGAAATAGTATAGTATTTTTCCTCTTCCAGAAATTTATGTCCATACGTTTATGGTTCGTGACTAATCCTTGGATGAACTCGCGTTCTGTTTGTCTCATTTGCTTTATATGAAACCCTTTGCTGGAGTGACATCATCAATATGTACACTATTATACGCTAGACCAATTGTTTAGGATACTAACTCATCGGGGAAGCTCTTATGTACGTGTACCATATCAAAGTGTTGGGAGTTATTGGACATTGAGCTGGGGCAATATTCTTATTCTAATCCTCTTTTCCCCTAAATTGTGTTCTCATATTGGTATTTTTCACGTAAAGCTACTATGAACGCTCGATCTAATTTTCTCATCACCTTTGTAACCGAGTTGGAGTCGCAGCAGGCTCTCGTGAAACTCTGGTTAGCATCTGCAACTCCAATTCCAATACGTAATTAACTCTGTTTGGGAATAAGGCACTCGATCAATGTGCACCAATTAACTCTACCTTGGAAATATAAATTAAAGTTTCATTTATTGATTTGCTGCTGAACAATTCATGGAATAGCTCGTTTTCTTATGACACATACCACAACCTTCAACAACCAACAACCATGTAATTTGTTAATAATACACTCTCAAGCCCCTCAACCACTTTATGAAGCATCAAGCTTAGTACGTAAGTTATATGCAACAATTTCACAGTTATTTTATAAGTTGATTTTTATTCTATATAAACAATTACAAATATTTATAATCCCAGGAGTTTGAGCTTCTCGTTTAATATAGTCGCAAAATTTAACAGTTTGTATTCACCGCCCAACAATTTAATAGTACGTGCATTGTGCGAATGATATAAGGAAGCGTACATATATGTGTGTTAGTACTTTCCACATAGTATTCCTTTTTAGAAAAATATAATCATCCCAAAATTGTTAGGGAGCAAATAACTAATGAATTTAATACGAAACACTTAAATCAACTAACAAAAATATGTTCGAACTTACATACAATTTCATCTTCGAACCGCGGGAACCAGGGGCGGAATATTCTAGTGGGGGCGAAGTTTATAATATATATTACATGCAACTTATCAAAAAAATTACATATTATGTACTTTATTAGAAAGGTAGAATTCAGCGGGGTTAAAACGTTATTCTTGTGAAAATTTCATAAATTGATAGAGGCAACTGCACCCCAGTCCCCAGCCACTGATTGTAACACAATAGTAAGACTTTATTATAAATATATATTCCATCATTTCAACCTTTACAAAATTTAAACATATATTAGCTGTCCGATATTAATTAGTTTCCAAACAAATTAAACGGTGAACCATCATCATATTAGTTTCTCGGTGTGAAATTTTGGACGCCTGGAACGACTAAATCGCACGTCAGATATGACTAGATTCATAAATGGCTGACAGTTGTTGCACTCGTAGATTGTGACAATTTTTTAATAGCTTCCTTGTAGCATTTGGCAAGTAACATTTTCTCAAATCACATACTAACCCCACTTTCCATCAATATGTAACAAAATTAATTAGTAAAATACTATTTTAATTTAATTGGAAGTTCACAAGTTCGAGTAACTACGAATGCCCAAATGTTAATTATTTGTTGACAAATATTTGTAACATTTAAAATTTTACTTGACTCAAATTTAGAGTAATATAAATAAAAAAATCGGAACCCAACTTCCCTCCACCTGTATATATACTACATCCAGGTGTGACTAAAGAAGTCACTTAGCCATCAATTTTCTGCACTCTTACAACCCTTGTCACTTAGTTCAAAAAAAGGTTGCAATTTTTCTTGCAAGTGACAATTTCCTGAGACGAAGGGGACATGTCTGTTTTCCAAAGGGCATGGAATTTCTTGCTAGGGCTGAAGCCGGTGCTCCTAATGGTCGTGGTCCAGACAACATTTGCTTGGGTTAATGTCTTCTACCGATTGTCACAAAGTGATGGGATGAACCTCAGGATTATGATCGCCTACCGCTTCGTTTTCGCATCGGCTGTTTTGGTTCCCATGGCTCTTTTATTTGAGAGGTGAGATACTCGTGAATTTGGCAAATTTATTTTTAAGTGAGCCACTGTATCGTCGGTTCTATTTTTAAGGGTGACTTTTTCCTCCAGACCTCCTTAACCGAATGAAAATCTCTCATCATACTGACGACTTTCACTATTTCGAACTTATATAACTTGATGTTAATTGTTTTGTAGAAAATAAGTTAAGGTGAATTCTATTACTACACAACATCTTAAATCACGGTGGTGTTGCCGTTTTTGCATGAGAATGGAAACTCCCTATTTTGTAAAAGCAGCATAACTGCACCATCTTGTCATATTATTTAATTTTTAATATGCTTTGGATTTTATTAAAAATGAATTATATTGCTTAATTCGAAGCATTGCACCGCATTACTGAATTCTGCTTTAAGTAAATGATTTCGTTGCCAACTGCACCAGACTTATTAACTATGTTGGAATTTGGTTAATGATATCGAGGGAAACGTCTCGGAAGAAACCAGAGGTCATGAAAAGCTACGTAACTAACGAGGTCATCAAATACAAGTGGAATTAGAGGTCTGATCAATTCAATTTAGAAGTGCTGCAATTTCCTGTTGAGGCCAATATAATTGATAAGATACTTAAATTGAATACGGATACTCACCAAATATGTTGAGTTTACAACCTTGTTTATTTGAAGTTTTTGAATAATTTTGGTAGTCCAGCCAACATGGTCCCTTAAACCGCACTAATAACCTATTAATTAATCGTAATTAAATTCTTTGAGAGCCTTACACCGTCACTATTTTGTCATCGTTAGTACGGACATAAAAAGTCTCCACCCCTAGCCAACTTGATTAGGGAGTTTTGCAACCATTTACAGTTTTATTCAGTTTACACCAAAATTAGTGAGTCTAAGGATCAAATTTGTAACCATATATATTATGTCTTGGCCGAATTATTCGCAGGGAAGCCAGGAAAAAGATCGACCGGGTTGTTTTGCTGCAGGCATTTCTATGTGCTACTTTCGGGTAATTTACTAGTATATTGTTACCAATTATTATACATATCGAAATTAATCTTTTGTCACGTGTATTTTTCTCCATTTTAATGAAATAACGACGTCGTCGAATTATAAACATGCATGCAACCTGTAGGGGAGCATTGTCGCAGAACTTCTACATCGAAAGTGTGGCGTTAACAAATGGAACATTCGCATCGGCCATGGCTAATCTCATCCCCGGCTTCACCTTCATCATGGCAGCTTCCTTGAGGTACCCTCAAGACCCTTTACTTTAGAAGTAGATACATCGCATATATTAACTCCTGGGAAGTAAATCCCAATAAAAATAATGCTTAAAATAGGCCGAATTCTAATTACACAATGAATTTGTATAAAATAAAAAAGTAAAAAAAGCGGCTACTTAGAGTTAGAGAATAGAGAGTCTGTATACAAAAGAACATCTTGGTGGGGCTTCATACACGATAGATTATGGTATGAATTTGACCATGCAGTTTCTCATATATATGACACACCAACTTCCTCAATTAAATAAATTATCTTTCGTATATATAAAATTACAAGGTTAGAGAAGGTGGGGCTTAAAACACGAACAGGAAACGCGAAGGTGTTTGGCACATTAATATCAATCGGAGGGGCGATGCTGCTGACTTTCTACAAGGGAACCAAATTTGATATTTGGCCCACTCATATTGATCTTTTGAAGCATGGAGGCCGTCCACTACCAGGCAATACCATGAGCTCCCCTAATTTTGTCTTGGGTGCTTTGTTTGGCTTGGCCAATTGCGTCACCTTCTCCTTGTGGTTAATAATTCAGGTAACTCTTAATTTTACTTAAGTCGAGATAATAAATTTTCTCATTGATAACTTATGGTATTCAAAGTTGAGTAATTACGTTGATATTCTAAAAGCGTGACTTGTCAATAATTTTTATTTATTTATATAATTTAAACCAAAAATCTCTTTATATCTTACTATTCAGATCAAGTGTCATCATTAATTTATATATTTACATCAACAGAACAGAAAGTAAGTTACAAAAGAAAACAGAACAGAAAATTGACAAGGTCACGCTACTGCTGACTAAAAAATGTCCAAGGAATAGTCTGAAACAGATTGAGAGAAACTTAGAGAAGTACCTGACAAAAAAAGAGAAAAGGTTAGTTAGGATTTATGGAGGGGACACGAAGGGATTTTTTTATTATAAAGAAATTTATATATTTATAAAGTGATTTTTTATTGACGTAAAAATCGAAGTTGCCTTAAAAATACTTGCTATATGCAACAAATGCTTTTATTTGTTTTCTAATTGGTTCCTAGAAGTTGAAGTGGACTTTCCCCAACACTGAAAACAATGTTTCTTACTTTATAGTTATCCGTTGGCCTGTTATTTATATTTAACTGTATTTACTTTTATTGTTCAAATTAAAGTCATTTCCAAATAAATTTTTTGCAACAAAATTTACTTTTTAAAAGTATAATTTCTAAAAAAATTTATTCAAGATATTTTGTGATAACAATATTTGCAGATGTACAAAGAATCAAAATAGAATATTTTTAGAACTACTGAAAATATCATCCAAACAACTTAAATGTGCCAACTTAAATGTGCTTATTTTCGAGAAAATAAATTATATGTATATTTATACTGAATAATCTGTAACCCGAAAATAGATAGCAACTAAAATTAAAAAATAGTAAATTTAGGAACATTTGGTGAATACCATATCAATAAATCTTATTTTTTTTAAAGAGTTGTTTGAATTTCAAATCTTATCTCCTCGAAATATAGAAAATTTTTATTTAAAAGTAAAACAAAGTTCAAAACCGTATAAATCTCTAAAATTTAGGTCGAATAATCTAAATTATATATAAATTCACTAAAATTATTAAATTTTTAGCTGAATCTTTTAGAAAACAATATATCGTCCGAGAAACCAAACTTATAATGTAAATCGGATCCGTCAAAAGTACCTTAACTTTGGCTCTTCCATTTTCCAAAAAGAAGGCTTAATTGATAAATCTCCAACCATTCATTTCATACTAGTCTCTTTAATCACTAGTGCATTGATATTGCATAATGTTGAAATTAGGACGCCGATCCAATTGAAAATATCACATTTTTATCACAAATTGATAATTATATTTAATTTGATAGTTATTTATTACAGGCAAAAATGATGGCAAGGTATCCGTATCCCTACTCAAGTACAGCCCTAATGTCGTTGATGGCTGCAATGTTATCGATTATTTTTGCCCTATGCACGGAGAAGGATATAAGCCAGTGGAAATTGGGCTGGAACATCAGGCTAGCCACCGTTCTTTATGCGGTATGTATTTACCTAATTTAATCAGCAGACTAATCCAGATATAACTAGGACAAACACATCTTTGTTTAAAATACAAAAAAAAATTATTGCCTCAAAATAAAAATACAAGGAATTTTTTCCGTAAGGTAGAGAGATACTACAGCGGAAAGTTACTTAATCTGACATGAATTATAGATGCTAAATTTGTCGTGACACTGAGTGATAAGATTTGATTGGTATGTATACAGGGAATTGTCGTTTCTGGGCTGTCGTTCACTCTAGTTACATGGTGTGTTCGGATGAGAGGACCATTGTTTGTTTCTGTCTTCTATCCCCTAATGCTCATCATCGCAGCTATAGCCGGATCGCTACTTCTAGACGAGAGACTAACCCTTGGATGGTACGTAAAAGCTCATTTTCCTTTACATTTTGAAATATTTTTTCCCGAAAATCCAAGCGATATTATTAGTCATTGATTGTGAGTCATCTTATATTTTAGGCGTGTGAATAACTATGCATTTATAATGGCATTTGAACGTTGTTTTAAAATTCGAATATTCCCGTAACTAAACAGTCTTTCCTTTGCGTGCAGTGTAATAGGATCAGTCTTGATCATATGCGGGCTGTACCTGGTGCTGTGGGGTAAAGGCAAAGAACTGAAATTGATGTCTCGATTGATCCCTGGAGAAGATGAAATGGTGGACATCGTTATCACTTCACCAACATCCAAATCTGCTGACCAACTTAGAAATATTCCCAATGGAGACACCAAAACTAATTACTTCCCCAGCGAGAAGTTGCATAAGAAGATCGAGAAGACAGAAGAAGCAACCTAGATTTTTTTTTGTTCAGATGTAATTTCAATGGCGCTAATAGCTGTGTGACATTTTGCCATTTTCATTAATAGGTTATGTATTAATTTCATATTTATTAATGTTAGCATATTTTTCATATATTAGCTGTCATAGTAATTATGAGCGAGTATTTGTATATTTGACAATGACCAGAAAGATAATCAGAGTCTCCTCAGGGTGATATGCGACGCATGTTGTGGCTTAAGAGTTAAAACGTTATGAGGGAAAGTTCGAACACTTTCATCAAGAACATACAACCTTCATCACTATAAAGCTGCAATAAATTTAAGAAATCCGGTACATTGCCACCGAACACTTTCATCACTATAAAGGAGTTCTTCCCTGCATGGTGGCAACAATTTTTTGTGAATATTCCAATAATTAACAATGTTAAGAGGATAAGGAAGTGCAATGTAAAAACTACTGATATTGTAATCTGGAACATTAATTTTCAAAACAAATAGGTCTGGACGCTGCGGTGGAGAAGCAGAGCGACTCGGAGGACGATATCATTGGAGAGCAAAATCAGAGAGGACGTGACCTCCCTCACCAAGTCGCCGTTATCTTTCATGTCTTCGTACAGAATCCGGAACGGCCTCCAGGAGAAACCCTGTTCCCTATCCTCCTCGGCCTGAACCACATCCAGTTCAACGCTCTCGCTCTCGCTCTCGATCCACTATCGCAACAGCTAGAAGGGACACTTCAAGTGAAGCCACCGACACGGCGACACGTCCATGTATGATTACTTGAACTCAACCGTGATAATGCACTTGGAGGTTCATTTTTCATCAGGTATATATATTGGCTTCAGTTCCTCTTAGTTTGTTGCGAGAATTATTACATGTATGGCTTGTTGGTTTGTCTTTAGTCAACAATATTGTCATCCTTTTTTGGTCAGTGAAATCTCCTTGGAAAGCAAAAGGAAAAAAAAAAAACAAAAGGTGCTAATTTTGTCTGAGAATTTGGTGGGGACACATAACAGGCCATTTTTATATAAAAAAATTCACCCGAAAAGTTACGTAAGAAAGGTGACTACCGAAAAGGGACAACATCTACATTAGGAAAAGGATGGTAACCTTTAAGAAAGCAATGTAGCATCTTAAAAACTGGTGTCATTGTAGTAGCTCTTCTACTTTTCTTTCTCATGTGTAGATATGGAATGATTCTCAAAATTAAAACTTGTAGATATGGATTTTGTCAAAATTTTCTTATACGCGGATGCTGACTTGGCCAAGTTGTAAAGATTCGCGTTAACATAGTTTCAACTAAGAACTTTATTTATGTGACACTTTGTTTGGACGGTTGCTAACATAGTTTGAACTAACAATTTTACTTATGCTACAAGAAAGAGTTGATTGAAATTATGTTGCTTCGGGAGACAAAGTTAAAGAGATTATAATTATGTATTTTGTGGGTAAGTGTGAACTAACATTTATAACTTCAAATAGTAACAAGGTGTTAAAAAAGTTGAGGATCGTTATTTTTTTTTTCAAAAGTTATATAGACTGACACCACAAATTGTTATAGATTTTAAAAAATTTCAAGGTTCAAGCTTATCTTTAATAAAAATTATTTTAGAATCTAGGTGCTCATAAAAAAAATTTGCTAATTTATTTCTCAGAATTAACTTAATAGATGTACAAAAACACAGAATTAAAAATACATTATAATTTAATGGTTACTTTATTAAACATCGTTTGTATGTCGAATTTATTTCATCGATAACAGAGAGTCCTTATTTCGCTCTAGAACTCCGATACATCGCATATAATATTATAGTTCATCAAAATACCCTTCGTAGCTATTATTATTGTTTAGTAAAGTTCTTAACAGAATATTGCTTCCACCATTGGCCTTAACTCATGAAACTGACGAGGAAGATGATCAGAGTCTTCTCAGAGTGAGAAGAGCACCATGTTGTGGCTTCAGAGTTAAAATCAAATAAGGGGCGTGAGTGTAAGATGGTGCAAGTTCGAACGAAAAGCGCTGCAGAATCATAGCCAAAGCGAGCTTCGCCTCCACCAGGGCGAAGTTTTGGCCGATGCATATTCGAGGACCCCAACTGAAAGGGAAGAAAGAAACTTGCTTTGTTGCCGCCTTCGAAATGCCTCCTGAGAATCTCTCTGGGTTGAATTCTGATGCGTCGTCGCCCCAGAAATCGCAATCATGGTGGACGAGAATGGTTGGCAGGGCTATCTCAACTCCAGTAGGTATCACCAAATTTCCGATTTTTACATCGCGGTAGGTTGCTCTATTAATTAGTACAGCTGGTGGGTATAATCGGAGAACTTCATTCACGATCATTGTCATCTATTCAACAAAATGAACGTATCAAGAACGAAAAATACGCGGATAGATAGTAACAATTGCTAGCAAATGATCCTCTATACTAACTGATACACATGCCTCATCAGCCATCTATAAAAGCATGTTAGTGTGAGTTCAGGAACAAAATTTCATCCATACTTCCCCTGCTAATTAATCAATTTTAGGAACTAATTACTCAAATGTCATCAGAACATATCTGCAGATACCATAATATACTGTGTGCAAAGACACGTACCATTTTCAGGCGATTCAGACCATCAAAATCCGGCACATTTTCACCAAAGACTTCCATTACCTCCTCCCTCGCCCGTGCTTGCCAGTTTCTGTGCTTGCTCAGAAGGATCATTGCCCAAACAAGGAGCACCGCGGTTGTCTCTTGCCCGGCCAAGTAGAACAGCTTGCACTCAGCAATGACTTCGTCCATGCTCAAGCCAACCCTCTTGTCGTTTTCGCGCTCTTGGATCTCTGCACGGTTAGACGACAAAAGTGTACCAAGTAAATCATCAGTTTGCTCTTTGCCTGCTCGCATTGCCTTTTCTCTGTTGTTGATGATGCTCTGCAGAGAAGTTCTTATTTCTCTATTAATGTGCTTCATCCTCTTGTTAGTTTTGGTTGGCAGAAACCTATTCTCGAATCCCAGATGATCATAAGTTGGAAGAATAGCTCAAAACACACGTGATAATAAAAAAATGATTTAAATTTCACAAATTACCATGAAAATAAGAAAAATACAACAACCTCTACATTGGTTGGTAGTGTCCTTTAATTGACCTATTTAAAGTAAATTGTTACAATTGTTAATTTATTACATGAACTTCCAACAATTCTTGTATGCATCCAACATCCGGACAAGTAATTTTTGGCATTTCCGTTCAACTTTCTCACTCTTCTAAGAATTACCTATTTATCATGCTAAATTGTACAATATTTTCAGCATACAATGTACGATAAATTTATGCAAAAGTTGCAAGTATTTCGTCAAAGAAACGAATTGTCTGTGAAATTGAAATTTTTTTTTGCATGTTATTATTCTTTTTTTTTAACTTCCAACCTAATAGAGAAAAAGATAAGAATTGTTGCGCACCTCCAGCCTGGAATGTACACCGATTCTGAAACTTGAACGTTGTAATCGATTAATTCTTTGAGAAGATCAAATATTCTTCTGCCTTGTTCATAATTGCTCCCAAATGCTGTTCTAGAGATTATATCGGAAGTTAATTCCTGAAGATGCGGCCACACATCTAACTCACATGATCCCTCCTCGGAGGCCGATTTCTCCCACTTGCTCATCATGTCGCCGCAACTTTGATGAAATACGGGCACCATTCCCTGAAAAAAAAAAAACACAAAATGAGATACCCCCACGTTGCAAAGCTAAATATCTGTCGGATCCTTTAGTCTCTTACCCTCTTTCGAAAACTGGATCAGTATCCGGATCCACTAGTCAGTCGTCCGATACTGTACGATTTTGGATCCAAGTTTACTAGATCTCGGAATTATAATAAAAAAGGTTTCAGGATCTCGGTCAGATCCATAGATCCATCATACTAAAATGCATTATAGTTTACCAATTTAAACATCATAATTGGTTAACAACAAAAGTTATAGCATGTTATGTCTTACACAATCCTAGTTCTTTGTACAACTAATTAAAATATCAAATTCAAATCCATATCGTGATTTTGAAAGTAAATCTTGTTAAACCTGCCATAACTTTGTAAAAAAATCAACAGATTTTCATTACGTCTAGATTTGGGTAGAAGATGGAAACAGATTTACTAGAATGACAGTGAGACAAACAACGGGATGCTACAAAATGTGTACAATACCTTCAATTTTTCAACATGAAATGCTGGGTTGATGATTCTTCGATGCTTGGCCCATTTTTCCTCCTCATAGCTAAAGAGGCCTTGTACTAACAGCAAACTCAATGGATTTGTTTTCGGTTTTTGAAATTCGATGATCATCATTAGAACATCCTTGATTTGTTGAGGGTCCATGATGATTACCCTTGGTACTGGCCCAACCCAAATAAAGGAGTTCTTCCCTGCATTTTGGCCAATAATTAACAATGTCATGAAGGGAAGTAGGTCAAGTCTTGTAAAAATATTAAGCTTGAAATGTTATGACAGATATAATACCATAAGTTTGGACGGTGCGGTGGAGAAGCGGAGCGACGCGGGGGACGATATAATCGGAAATCGAAATCGTAGAGGCCTTGGCTTCCCTCAACATCTCGCCGTTCTCTTTCATGTCTCCGTACAGAATCCGGTACGGCCTCCCGGAGAAACCCTGCTCCCTCAGGCGTTTCTCGAGCCTCTTCGGCCTGAACCACACCCAGTTCAACGCTCTCCCTCCCATTGCCACCATTGCAATAACTAGAAGGGAAAGCGCAAGTGAAGCCATCGACGCGTCCATGTGTGAACTCTGGTGCTTAACTGGGATAATGCACTTAGATGTTCATTTCTCGTCAACTATGTATTTATATTGGCTGAAGTTCTCGTAATGTATTGCGAGACACTATACATGTTTTTTAATGAATTCTATCAAGAAGTTGATGTTACCTGTTATGGATATCAATGACAGATACATTCATTCTTATAATATCCAGAAAAATATGATGAGTATCGATCCTTAATTTAAAAAATATCATAAATGACCCAAAATAAAAAAATTTTTTTTTTTTATTCAATCAATCATCTATTATCATAAGCCATATTTTCATTTATAAGGAGTAGAAAAATCTATTAACTATAATCATAATAAAAATAAATCCCTTGGAAATAATCATAATAAAAACAAACCCATGAAGATCGAACACTACAAAAAACAAATATGGCTCTTGATAACAACTGATATAGTAGAAATTCATGAATTGAAATTTGCAGAGTATCACAAGATATCAAAAATGACACAAAATAAAAAAAATCTTTATTTTTTTTATTAATCAATCAACCATATATTACAATTGACCGTATGTCCTAGTTATAAAGAATCGAAATATATAAACTAGAATCATAATAAAAATAAAACTTATAATAATAATCTAAAATATAATGATAATTAATAAATAAATTTCTAATCCTTATCTCTATCAATACGGAATTTGGGATGGCATAGGATAACTATTCGCTAAAGGTCAAAAAAGTAAGATTCATTGGAGCATTGACACGCGTTTTTTCATACGTTCATGTTTTCAATAAAATTCTGAGATTTGAACACTATCACATTTTTGGATAAATTAATCGTTAAATTGTATTTTTTATGTTTGTAAAGTTTGGATCCAATATCTTATTAAAAAAATTCAGCAACTTCTTTAGATAACCTACGTCAAGGATGTGGTCATTTTTCTCTCATTTACCTTTTTATGGTCGGTGTAGTCTCTCTTCTGCCATGGAAAGCGAAAGAAAGCGAAAATAGCTTTATGTGTCCTAGTTTGGTGGCGCACATAAATGGCCATGTATGTATTAACGGCACAGAGAGCGGAGAGTGACTCATTTTGTTTCTCATATCATGATTTGACTAATCTAATCGTTCAGTCCGTCAATTGAATCAATAATTTTTAGGAAAAGTTAATTTAGTACTATGTAGTTTCTTGCATTTATAATTTGTATTTATAGTTTAGCTTTGTTCACTTTGAGATTTCCTGAATTGATACTTTTGATAATAATTTTTAACGAAAGTTTATTTTTCTTTTCTTGAGTATCCACGTCAGCACCTCAATTTAATTATAATCTAATATAATAAGTACATTTATTCATTTTTTTAAACATCATGATCTGTTCATCCAGCTGTTGCTCGGCAAGTGAAATCGCCAACCGGGATCAAATCCCCATCTTTGATCAGTGATTCAACTAATTACATCAGTGAGTTTATTCAATTGGACCCGCCAGTTCAAACCTGGAAAGCATTGTGGCATCTGAGATACTGTGATGACTACTGGTCCTAGAATGGCAAATATTAAACTTGGACGAAACTAAAGTATTTAAGTTGAAAGATAATCTTACTACTTCATAGCTGTTTTTTTTTCTGTTGAAACTAAATCACATTAATATGTATCTTCTTCAAGGCGTTTCCGCGATCAACACGGATACATGATTTCCAATGTAAGAAACTGATGAAATTGTAGTAGCTCTTCTGCTTTCTTTCTCAAGTATAGATATGGAATTACGTCTTTTTTCAAAATTTTCTTGCCAGGTTAAGATTTTTAATGGCAAAAGATTTATGAAGTTCTTAATCAGCTTCTGACAACGGAACTCGAGAATTTCCTTTATGCTACAACAAATTCTCCTTCGCTTGTTGATTGAAATTGTGCCGGTATAGGAGAAAAGCTTATATAATTATATTTAGTTTATTCTTTTTATAAGTGTGAAATATCATTGTCAAAAGGCATATAGTTTATGCCGCACAAAGTGTTATGGTTCAAACCTTTTCACTGTGATGGTGTAACAAAAAAAAGTCTGAAATATCATTGATAACTTCAAGTAGTTAGCAGCCAATGAATGGATAGTGCAATAGCAAAAAAAAAATATTTTAATATGTGAAAGGTCAAAGGTTTAAACTTTGGCTGTCATGATGTATCATTGTATTTTTAGAACCTAGGAACAATACCTTATGAATGAGAATTTGTCTATGAAGACCGTATTACATTGGAAGAAAATGATAGAAGTAGCTAATGCTTCAAAGTTTTTAACTCTCTGCACTGGGAAGTTTATGATATCAATTACATAAAACCACATGCAAGTTCAGATAATTGAAATTATGATCACATCTGTGTAATTTATTTAACAGAGAGCCAATCATCTATTGTTCATGAACATAACCGTACAATTCATGGCAATGAATTGGAAGATGAAAGTCTTTTGAGGATGACCCGAACACCATGTTGTGGCTGAATAGCGATTGCCGTATGAGGTGCATGGACATAAGATGGCGAAAGCTCGAACGAAAAGCGCTGCAGAATCATAGCCAACGAGAGCTTCGCCTTAGCCAGGGCGAAATTCTGGCCAATGCATATTCGTGGACCCCAACCGAAAGGGAAGAATGAAACTTGCTTCGTTGTTGCCTTCGATATGCCTCCGGAGAATCTCTCCGGGTTGAATTCTGATGCGTCGTTGCCTCAGGAATCGTGATCATGGTGGACGAGAATCATTGGCAGAGATATGTCAACTCCAGCAGGTATCACCAAATTCCCCATTTTTAAGTCGCGGCAGGCTGTTCTTTCAAGATGAACACCCAGCGGGTATAATCTGAAAACTTCATTCACGATCATGGTCATCTGTTCCACAAAATGAACAGAAGCGTATTCAAAGTCCGTGACCAAAACGTAAAATGCTCGAATAGATGGTAACAATGGTTAGCAAACTTACTGTTTTCAGGCGATTTAGACCATCGAAATCCGGTACATTGTCGCGGAAGACTTCCATTACCTCCTCCCTCGCCAGTCGAGATGCTTGCTCAATGTGACCATTATCCAAACAAGCAAAGTCGCGGTTGTCTCTTGCCCAGCCAAGTAGAACAGCTTGCATTCTTCGATGACTTCCTCCATGCTCATGCCAACCCTCTTGTTGCTTCCGCGCTCTTGGATCTCTGCGCGGTTAGACCGCACAAGTAAATCATCGTTTTGCTCTTCGCCTGCTCGCATTGCCTTCTCCCTGTTGTCGATGATTCTCTGCAGAGAAGTTTTTATTTCTCTGTTAATGTGCTTCATCCTCTTGTTTGTTTTGGTTCGCAAAAACCTATACAGTGAAATTCCAGGTCCGCAAATGGTCAATTACAAGGGAATAAAGGGATCTAATCAAAATAGGATAAAATTTAGATAATAAAAAACAGAAAAAAAAAACTAATTAAATAAGAGGTGGGGCCTGTCCCACCCCCTCTCTCTCATGGATCGGTCAGCCGATTATGGTCGGTCAACGTTTTCCCCCCTCCCATTATTTAATTGCTTCTCCCTATTTTTTTGTTGGGCCAGGTCCAGCAGCCCCGACTCCCTCCGAAGTCGCTGCTGCAGGTAGCCTTACAGCTGACATATATTTTTTTATAAAAATACTTTTTATATAATTAAGATTTGAATGATTAACAACCGGAAATTTGGTTTTCTGTACGAAATAATTTATTTTAAATATTTCTATTAAGTTTTGTTGCTACGTCAGCCATCGGTACAATTAAAATTTGAACTGCGATATGAAAGACATTAATTTTTTACTGTAATTTACGCAAATTCCCAAATGGATTATCCGAGTTGTCAAACGTTAATTTTATTATTATACGCTTTAGTACCTATAGTTTGACAGTCATGGACGAATTTTAGATAATTGATTTGGGACCAAACTCTTGGTTATGCTAAACTGCAAGGACTAAAATGTAAATTGAGCACAGATTGTAGGGCAGATGGCTAGACTTGACCATTTGTCGAATTTAGTTAAATTCAAATCGAATTGGTTCGAATTCGAATTTATAAAAACCATAAACCGTATTCGATTCGTCTAAGGATGAATTAAATTCGAATTATTAATTATCGAATTATAGTTGAATTCGATCGAATTCGAATTAGTTTGAATAAGTGTTTAACTTTTTTTGGAAAATAAATAAATTAAAGTTTAGGTTTGTATTTAATGTACAAAATTAAGTTTTATATGGTTCAAGGTTTAGAGTGTAAATTGTTAAGGTTTAGTGTATGAGGCTTAACATTTATGGTTTGAAGTTTAAGTTTAAAATTTTAGGGTTTGAGGTACTAAGGTTTTATGTTTGGGGAGATTTTAGGGTTTGAGATTTGAGATTTAAGTTTTGAGGTTTGTGGTTTTAGGGTTTAAGGTTTGAGATTCTAAAATTTTATGTTTGGTGATTTTAAAGTTTAAGATTTACGATTTTAGGGATTGAGATTTGAGATTTTGAAAGTTTAGGGTCTGAGGTTTTATGTTTGGGATTTTAAGATTTAAGTTTTGTAGTTTTAAGATTTTGGATTTGTGGTTAGCGTTTGAGATAAATCTTAGAATTTAAGGTTTGAAGTTTTAGAATTTGAGGTTTTAGGATTGAGTATTTTATGTAGCTAAAATTATATCACAAATATGACTAATATATATAATTATTAAATTTAAGTAATACATCATATATTTTTAGTTTTTAATTAGATAAGTACAGAATTGAGATTAAAATGTGTAAATTTTAAAGAATAAAAAGTTGTATTTATATAATTTGAAATATTGTTTAATTTATTAAAAAAATTAGCTACAAACTATAAAAAATAGTAAGTATTAAGTGATTGTTATTTAACTCATTTTCCCGCGATAAACCCCCACCTCCGCCACAATTATTTTTAATTTTTACCCCATTTCTCTCCTCTTTCCACGTCAAACTCCACTTTCTCCACCTCCTCCCCTTCAAATTTTTTTTTAATTTCAAACTCACCCCTTGTTTTTCTGAGTTATATCCTTTCCCCAATTGAGAAATAGAACGAGGTCTTCTAAACCTTTTGTATAGGTTCAAATCCCCCCCCCCCCTAATGTTTTTCCCTTCCCTCCCCTCCCCATTTTTTGAATTTTTTAACACGCACGCACGCACCCACCCACATACATATACACATATATATATATATATATATATATATATACACACACACACATATATATATATATATATATATATGCACATATATATATATACATACATATATATATGAATTCAATAGGAATTCAAATCGAATCGAATTCGAATTAAATTCTCCGATTTGACGAATTATAAAAATCATAATTCGTATTCAATTCGTCTCATAACGAATTCGAATCGAATTAGGAACGAATCGAATCGATTTTTGAACGAATCGAATTATGTCGAATTGCGAATTGGATTCTAACAATGATCGGGTCTAAGCATGGCACATACACTATCCTTTTTTGCATTCATTAGTTTTACTTCCTTTTTTCCTACTAGGCTTGTGAGATTATCACATTATTAGGTGTAACTACGAAAAAATTGTTTTAGTTCTGGACATAAAAATTCTAACATATTTTTTCCCGAACATGAAATTGCATGTAACAGTGGCACTCCTTAAGACAATATCAAGCAAGATGAACATCACATACTGGACCATCACAGAGGATTCTTGTTCCAAAGCACAATGGAACTGAGGTTATCTTAATGATGATATCATGTGCAAAGTCATTTGCAACTACAGTTTCCAGGGTGGAGACGTCTGCCACGTCACCCATATGTACGACCTTATATAATGCTCTTCCAATTACTAATGCTTGGCATACTTCTAACTTCTGTTGCTCTCTTAACTAAGCTCTGCAAAATATTCTGATGTGACAGACGGATTAAGGGCCTCAGTTTAACTGGCATCGTGCCGGACGAAATCGGAAATCTTACGTACCTCCAAGAACTATAAGTGTTGAAACATCAAACTATTGGTTCGCTCATTGTTGATATACAAAATGTTACTTGCATTATGCCTCACTTTGTAGTGATCTCAGCCGCAACTATCTCAACGGAACGATCCCGAGAGGCCTTGCGAAGCTCCTGAACCTTTGAAAGTTGTAAGTCGGTTGCTTATCTTTCGAGCCCCTTATCCGTGTTTTTACTACAAATTACAAAGAATTTTGACTGTTCTGTAAATATTGTTTCAGGTCCTTGTTGGGAAACCGCATCAATGCTTCGATCCCGCCTGAAATCAGCAACATCACTTCACTTGTCGAGCTGTAAGCAAATGAAATAAATAATGGTGGTAGATAAATTCGGACCCTCACATAATCGGAAATCTACCTTCATTTTTATTTTGAGACAAACTTGTAATAAACAAACGTAACATTGCTTTGCAAAATGACATAATAAAATATAACTAATATCATAAGAGTTAGGATAATAAAATTAGTTTATTGTTTATAATAAATAAATTATAATAATTTTAAAAATAGATATATTACTTAAGAGTTGTGATGTATTTGAAGTAAATCGGGAGGCTACATGTGATTTGATTTGATTTCCTAAACTACGTTTACCTTCAAATATTAATTAATTAAAATATTTTACATAACTTTAAACATAAATTCTTGAAAATAGGAGAATTTTAACTACTATATAAGATCTATGATAATAAGATTAGTTTATTACTTTATTATTAATAATAACATAATTATAAAAATAGATATATTACTTTATAGTTATGATGCGTTAAAAAAATTATAGCTTAGAAAATCAAGTAGCTCATATCTCTACATAATTTTCAAGCATAATTTCTTGAAAATAGAGGAATATAACTAATATCATAAGAGTTAGGATAATAAAATAAGTTTACTGTTATAATAAATAAATTATAAAAATTATAAAAATAGATATATTACTTGAGAGTTGTGATGTATTTGAAGGAAACCAGGAGGCTCTAGGGGATTTGATTTGATTTCCTAAACTATGTTTACCTTCAAATATTAATAAATTAAAATATTTTACACAACTTTAAACATAAATTCTTGAAATAGGAAAATTTTAACTACTATATAAGAGTTATGATAAAATATTAGTTTATTATTAATGATAAAATAATTATAAAAATTATAAACATAGATATATTACTTGATAGTTGTGATGTGTTAAAAGAAAATTATGGCTTAGAAAATCAAGTAGCTCATCATTGAGCAATATGGACTCTTGGAATCCATAAATTTTTGGTATACATCTATTCTCATGGATAAATAACCTATAATCCAAAGTGCATACAATAAATTATTAATAATAAAAATATAAGACATTAAAATAGCTTAGTTGTAAGTTAAAAAATTATTATCATCTTCAAGTTCTTCTTTGGCTGGTAGCCCACAGGTTTAGTCCCTTAGAAATACACACTTTTAATTTTATAATTTAATATATATATATATATGATATTTTGGATATTCGGATAATCCGAAGTTTCTTTTATTTGAATTTGAATTTGAATCCGAATCTGGAATATTTTTTTGGATTATCCGAATTCGAATTCGAACATAAAATTATCCTAGTCCAAATTCAAAAACAAATTTAGATATTGTATTCAGATTACGGATAATCGATTTTTTGCTCAACCTTACTTCCAACCAGTTCCTAACTGAAGTTTGAACATCAAATTGCAGGAATTTTGTATCTAGTCATTCGAAGTCTGGTAGCAACTCGTAAGTTATTATTCTTCACACATCTTGCTAGATAACATTCTTTTATATCACCAACTAGATAACACATCAAATTGTGGTAGCTCTTCTGCTTTTCTTTCTCAAGTACAGATATGGAATTACGTCTTTTTTGTGAAAAGTTTTTGGTCCCTGATGCTCACTTAGCCAAGTAGTTTAGATTCTTAATGGCGATAATATTTCTTGATCCCTGAACTTTTTAATCAGCTATTAACATTCGAACTCGAGAATTTTATTTATGTTACAACAATTTCTCCTTTGCGAGTTGATTGAAACTATGCTGCTGTAGGAGAAAAACTTGAAGAGATTTTATTTAGCTATTCCTTTTGTGTTGTGTGAAATATTATTGTTAAAATGGCACGTAAGTTAGTGCACAAGATGTTAAGGTCCAAACTTTGCAATGTTATGGTGTAAAAAAATTGTGAAATATCATTGATCATTTCAAGTAGTTGTAAGACATAAAAAATTAGTGAATCAGGAGGTAATCTTGGTTTTTAGAACCTTAGAACAATAACTTGTGAGATTTTGGCTATGCAGGCCGTATTAGATTGGAAGGAAAAAGGCAGAAGTAGCAAATGCTACAAAGTTTTTACTTCTCTGTGCTGGGAAGTTTTATGATATAAATTACATAAAACCACATGCAAGTTCAGATAATTGGGAATTATGATCACATCTGTATAATTTATATAACAGAGAGCTAATCACCTATAATTTATGGAAAAGAACCTTATAATTTATTACAATGACTTGGAATATTAAAGCTTTTTCAGGGTGATGACAGCACCATGCTGTGGCTGAAGAGTTATCGAAGTACAAGGGGCATGGACATAAGATGGCGAAAGCTCGAAAGAAAAGCGCTGCAGAATCATAGCCAACGCGAGCTTCGCTTCAACCAGGGCAAAGTTCTGGCCGATGCATATTCGAGGACCCCAACCGAAAGGGAAGAAGGAAACTTGTTTAGTTGTTGCCTTCGATATGCCTCCTGAGAATCTCTCCGGGTTGAATTCGGATGCATCATCGCCCCAGAACTCGCAATCTTGGTGGATGAGAATGGCTGGCATGGATATCAGTACTCCGGCAGGTATCACCAGATTCCCAACCTTCACGTCTTGGGGAGATTGTCTGTTCATTATAACAGCTGGAGGGTATAATCTGAAAACTTCATTCACGATCATGGTCATCTGGTTAAGAAAGCGAAAAAACAGAGTATTAAAAGTATGCTCTTTGTACAAAATAGCAAAATGAGATGGACGGGAACCAATAAGATAACTACTTGTTTATGTCCTACATGTTGGACAATTTGGTGGGAAAGAAAAAAAAAGACTGATTTGAATCGTATAGTTGCACAATGTTTTTAAGAATCAATTTCATAGAAGGTGAAGGTTCTCAAAAATTAACAAATCCTTGACAACCAAGAATTATTTAGGTAACCAAGAATTAACAAGGACAATGTAAACAAATTGGAATTGGAAAATGGAGCAAAAGAGATTCAACACTTCTGCAATTTTTAGAAACAATGGTGGTTTTTTCTCAAATTAATATATTTTTGTTAATTTCGTATTTTCAAAGTGATTAAAAATAATTTTGTAACATCTCACATTGATTATTCAAATTTTTTATGACCATTAAAATTCCCTTTGCATATGATTTGCTCAATTTATCTAACACTACATCACTAAATTGCTCTCCTAGTTGCTCAGATTACTTCGGAATTAAACTACGGGTACCGAAATCTAGAATCTATCAGGAAACTTACAGTTTTTAGGCGAGTAAGACCATCAAAATCCGGTTCATTGTCACCGAATACTTCCAATACCTCGTCCCTAGCCTTTTCTTGCCAGTCGCGATGCTTGCTCAGCAAGACCATTGTCCAAACAAGCAAACTCGAGGTCGTCTCCTGCCCGGCAAAGTAGAACAGCTTGCACTCTTCGATAACATCATCGATGCTCATTCCGACACTCGTTCTGTTTCCGTGCTCTTCGATCTCTGCGTGATTAGACGACATAAGTATACCAAGTAAATCATCGGTCCTCTCGTTGCCCGCTCTCATCGCCTTCTCCTTCTTGTCGATGATCCTCCGCAGAGAAGTTCGTATCTCCCGGTCGATCTGTTTCATCCTCTTGTTAGTTCTAGTAGGCAGAAATCTCCAGCCGGGAATGTACATTGACTGTCCGATATAAACAACGAGTTTGGCTAGTTCTTTGAGACGTTCAAATATTATTTGGCCTTCCTCATAACTGCTTCCAAATGCTGTTCTAGAGATTACATCGGAAGTTAGTTCTTGAAGATGCGGCCACACGTCTACCTCGCAAGTTCCTTCTTCGGAGACCGATCGCTCCCATTTACTGATCATGTCGTAACAACACTGACGAAATTCGGGCATCATTACCTGATAAAAACACAACATTAAGAGATCACAATTTGAACTTTGAACCTCTTTCAAATCATTATGCGGTGCGTCTTATGCCGGGGCGACGGATGCTAAAAGTTAAATTTGGCCAAAATGGAACCTTCAATTTTTCAACGTGAAATGCTGGATTGATGATCCTTCGGTGCAAGGCCCATTTTTCACCTTCATAGTTCACGAGGCCGGACGCTAACAGCAAAATCATTGGATTGACCTGGGGCTTTTGGATTTCGTAATTCCGAGTAAGAACATCCTTGACTTGTTCAGGTTCCATTATGTTCACCCTTGGTACTGGCCCAAGCCAAATAAAGCTTTTCTTCCCTAAACAATTCTCACATTTTGGAAAAGAACATATCAAGATGGACAATTTTAAGAGGATAGGGAACTAACGATAGTGTTACCGAAACCATTAATCATGGAAATGAGGGGAGTTTTAGGATTCAAATATATTTAAAAAATGGTTTTTCTCTAAAAAATAGTTTTATTTTCTTAAAAAACAATAAAATTACATAGTACTAATAACATTAAACTAAATTGCCTATTCATTACCTAAAATTTTTGGATAGGATATGACATTTTTATATGTTCTTTATACTCCAAACATTAAACCAAATTAATTGCATAATTCATCTTCCCTTTTAAGGAGAAAAAAACAAAAATCCACAGACAACATGCTAAATAGCGGTGTAGTGGTACTTCTAAATATAAGGGTAAGTTAATTTCTTCCATTATTTTTTTAGAAAAAGAAGAAAAACTTTTGAAATACTAAAATTAGTAGAAGCAACTATAAAAATGTAAACGTAATATATAACTAACTACGTATTAATTTTCCTAAAACTTTTTCCGAAACCACTAGCTAACTTAGAACTCAGGAAACTAATTGATTCGACTTAAATTCTCATTTTCAAGTCATTGGTGAAATCGCAGACATTTTTACTAACTGACCCAAGACATGAATTTTTTTAAACTTCAATTTAGGCAATTTGACTTTAAGTTTGGGATTTATCCGGTTTTCAGATTTATTCTCCTCTCAAATAAAATTTCTCTCTTCTGGCATGGTAAAATTTGAACCACCTATTCTTTAAAAACATATCAGATATGTTTTTTTCTTTTCACAAACAATCAATATTCTAGTTATCAATTAATCGAAGTATAATCCATTAAAAAACTTTAACCCAGTAGAAGCAGCGAAGCATACCGTAGGTCTGGACGGTGCGGTGGATAAACGGAATGACGCGGGGGGCGATATCATCGGAGACCGAGATCGGAGAGGCTTTGGCCTCCCTCACCATGTCGCCGTTCTCTTTCATGTCTCCGTACAGAATCCGGTACGGCCTCCCGGAGAAACCCTGTTCCCTCAGGCGTTTCTCGAGCCTCCTCGGCCTGAACCACACCCAGTTCAACGCTCTCCCTCCCACCGCCACTATCAAAACAACCAGAACGGACAGAGCAAGTGAAGCCACTGACACTTCCATCTTCGTCAAGTTTGTGTGTGGGCTCGGCTTTCTGGTTTCTTGCTAGATATTGATCTTTACATGTTACTTAAAGTAGTGAGCTTGTTATTAACGAGTAGTTTTGGTTAATGAAGCGTTGGAGTTCGGTGGAGGGAAGATTCATAGTATGAAGACATGTGTTTCTTACGTGGGGATATGGTCTCAGTGGACAAGACTACTTTGTTTGTCTTTGTCCAGGCTATGATGGTGGGGAAAAAGTTTATATGTTAAATTACATTTAAATTTGTAAATTATGTAGAATATATTTACTAAAATATGACTTTATAAAAATATGTAAATTAATATTTTCTGAAGTAGGATAATCAAATTTTAACATTTTTTGAGAGGTTAATTTTTTTTTTATCATTTTAGAGATGTGAGTTTATAGAATAAAATAGGTGACTGGGAATGATCAAATATCTGATATAAGAAACTAAAAAATGTATATACCTGCCTATCTTTACCCGTACATTGTCGCCAAATAGAATACATCCAGGTAGCACTGGACATACTCTACTTCCAACTTTTTTCCGTCACAAAAAATTTAGGGAAATTAACGTGTATGCCACCTATATGTCACCTGACTTTCTTTCCTTCCAAAAAAAAATATTATCTATTTTTGTGAAAAGTAAAAATTGACATACCAACTCTGAAAAAATTAAGAAGTATTTTACATTACTTTAAATTTGAAACCCAGCTCTAAACCAATTCACTATTCAACGTCCAAAAGTTATCGACATGACAAAGAAATGCCGACGGGTCAAAAAAACAATAGACGACGTTCCATGGCCTTTAATGACTTCTTGGACGTCAACTTGGACACTGAGAAAGATGGAGACGATAGGGTAAGATGTTGATGATGGGTTCTACCTAACAAATGAATCTGGAGACTTGGTCAACTAAAAAAGGATTGGCAACATTGAAATAAAGGCGCTTTTGTCAATGATGTGGATCTTGTAAAAATTTATCAAATCTTCTGTCTCTTTTGAAATTCATTCTCATTAAAAGGAGAAGTTCTACTACGTATTAGAGCCATGGTTTTAAAATACGCGGTCCGACTGGCGGTCCAACTGGTCGGACCGTATTTCGAGCACAAGTCTGACTCATTTTTAGGCTAAAAAATGGACTTTGGTGTAACCAGAGGATTTTCGGTTCGACCGGAGATTTTTGTCAAAAAATCCAATTGAACCAGGCGGTCAACTGGAAATTTGTGTATGTATATTATTTTTTTAATCCACATAACTTATTTAGTTATATATTTCAAGAAATTACATTAAAATAAGAAAGAAAAAAGTTTGGTCGGACCAGAGGTATGACTAGTCCGACCGATCGACCTGGAATACGGACCTATTTCCAGGTCGACCTCCAGGTCGATATTGAAAACCCTGATTAGAGCATAAAAAAGGATAATTATATTTAAGAATAGAGATGAAGTATTGGTATTTTATATTGAGATATTTTCCAAGTTTTAGGAGGAGAGATTGAAGTAAAAATATAGTGAGTCATTAGAGAGTTATCTACGAAGATTATGTTGTTCTTTCTTGGTTATTTATTTTTATCATTTACTTCATATCATGATAATTTTTATTTACTATTGTCGCAGTATGGATCAAATTCTCATCAAAAAGGTATAAGAGCTGATCATTTAGTTGAGATCTTGGTATGTTGGATATGAAGGATAATCATGTTGAAAACGCCATCAACATGACCTCGTTAAATTATGTTGTCTAGACATGCAATTGAAAAATGCTTCAAAGTATTTGCATATATTCAAAAAGATCGCAAATCTTCTGGTAGCAACAGAGATTCCCGTAGACAATGAGTTGCTGGCTTTGGTAGTGCTTTATCTTGTCGGATACTTGCGAGACGTTGGATGAAGGTAAGGGAATCGACAATCGAGACGAGACAACGAGGAGAGATATTAGGTAGGCTTCAATGATCTAACCAATTCCAGACCCTCTTCTCTTCCAAGTTAAAAACAGTATCCAAAACATCACATACAGGTAAAGTCTATTGCATTTTTTTCATCCTGTCTTATTCTTTTAACTTGCAATAATAAACCGATCATAAGAGAACAAGCAATCTATGTAACTCCGTCGATCCATTGTCAAATCATGGCACAATAATACGTGAACCATGACGTTTTCTGCTCTTGCTTATTAAACAACGATCACGCACAAATTAATTACTGCCCATCTCTTCAATTCCAAACACGTTTTTTATACTATCTTGAATTCTAATGTCCACTAGATTGATTAATCTAGATTCGAGTTAACCATGATTGTTGATACAAATTTGAAACAAATATTCAACAAATATTTAACAACGTTAAATTATTAGAAGATCAAATTCAAGATCAGTTGGTTAAACTTAACCAACTTTTTTGCTAATTGATGTAATTTTTTTTTCAATCCTATATTGCCAGACACATGAACCCGTTTTGTTTTTTTTTACCCTTTTCTTAGACATATTTGCTACCTTATCCAAACCTATTGTCATGTTCCCATTCAACTTTGTCAAAAGCAGAATCTCATACAAGGTTAAAATCAAACAAGAACAGACGGATGGTTAAAATCCCATTCAACCTATTGTCGCTCCCCTGGTTTGTGGTTGGTTCTTGGTGCCACTTTTGTCGGGCGACCGGTGTGACGGATGGCGGTGGGTGCTTCGGGGTTGGGCGGAGCTTTGGTTTCGGGGCTTCGGGTTGGCTCTGCCGGGGGCGGGTTTGTAGGGTTTCTCGTTTGGGCTTGTTGGGGTTTTTTTGGGTTTGGGCCTTGGCCTCTGTGGATTTACTCCTGGGCTGGTTATTTTTGATTTCTTGCGCAGTGGGCTTCGGGTGTAATTTTGGTGTAATTTGGGCGTGTCTCTTTTTTTTAGAGACAATTTGGTGTAGTGCTTACGGGCACATTGTGGTATTTTCTTGGTGATTAATAACATTTTACTTACCAAAAAAAACAAGAACAGACAACCATCCATACGAATTAACGTTAAGTTCCCCATATATACATGTCCACGGCAAGCCTCTTCTCCAAAAGAACTCCTAATTCGAAGTTATGTCGATAGTTTCAGTTTCCCCAATGACCGCTGCTTTTTCCTTGAGGACAGCTGGGAGGACTAGCGCCCGCTAGCCTTCTGATCCTAGCATCTTCATTTTCGATCATTCAAACATCGGGTCGATCCCATAAACATCATACGAGTATTACGAGCATCCCCGAGTTTCTTCACTCGACCTCAGGCTCTATACCTCAACAATATGCTTAACTGGGATAATGCACTTAGATGTTCATTTCTCGTCAACTATGTATTTATATTGGCTGAAGTTCTCGTAATGTATTGCGAGACACTAAACATGTTTTTTAATGAACTCTATCAACAAGCTGACGTTGCCTGTTACGTAGATTGAGCTGGGTGTCAACGGAATCTGGGATGACATAGGGTAACTGTTCGATGAAGATGGTAGAAGGAAGATTCATTGGAGTA
Organism: Hypericum perforatum; assembly: GCA_012979155.1. Lineage (NCBI taxonomy): Eukaryota > Viridiplantae > Streptophyta > Magnoliopsida > Malpighiales > Hypericaceae > Hypericum > Hypericum perforatum. The sequence continues at coordinate 8,212 of SOPF01027198.1, read as the reverse complement.
AATTCTGAGAGTTTGATCGCTATCACATTTTTGTTTTAAATGAATCTTTCAAATGTAATTTTTATATCTATAAAGTTCGAATGCAATATCTTATTAACAATATTTAACAACTTTCTTCTAAGGATAGACAACCTACCGTAAGGTGTGTCCTTTTGTGCAAGGCTTGGTGGTTTGTCATAGTCAAGGATATGCATTATTTTTCTCTCATTTACCTTTTTTATTGTTGATGCAGTCTCTCCTCTACCATGGAAAGCGAAAAGAGCTATATTTTTCTCACAATTTTGTGGCGCGCATAAAATATGAGCTATATTTGCCCATGTTTGCAGAAACGGTACAAAGAGTGGAGAGTGACCCTTCTTGTTTCTCTTGTCACGATTCTCTACTTATCCAATCGCTCAGCCATCAATTTAACCAATAATTTCTAGGAAAAGTCACTTTATATTCTTTGCTTTCTGGCATTTTAAATTTAGTACGTACGGAACAATTTATTTACTTTGGTGACCGAGTTTTGTTTGTATCTTCTTAAAAATCGTGATCTTGTCTATCCAGCTTGTGCTCCAACAAGTTAAATCGCTAACGCGGGATCAATCCCCATCTTTCTTTATATAAAACCAGATGGTGATATGAAGGATTAAACAATTGTGTGGCAGATTCAACTGATCAGATTAGTCAGTTTACCCAATTAGACCAACCAATTCAACTTTCGAAAGCATTGTGGCATTGATACTGTGATGACTACCGGAACTAAAATGGTATATATTAAACTTGTACGAAACTAGAATCTTCAAGTCCAAAGATAGTTTCACTACTTCATCACTGTTTTTGTGTTTTTTCTGCTGAAAACTTCTTAATCACATTAATATGTATCTTGTTCAAGGCGTTTGCGCAATTAACATATATAAAAGATCAACACGGATACATGATTTCCAATGTTAGAAATTGATGAAATTGTAGTGGCTCTTCTGGTTTTCTTTCTCAAGTATAGATATGGAATTACGTCTATTTTTTCAAAAGTTTTTTGGTCCCTGATGCTCACCTAGCCAAGTAGTACATAATCCAGCCATGTTAAGATTCTTAATGGCGATAATATTTCTTGGTCCCTGAACATTTTTATCAGATTCTAACATTCGAACTCGAGAATTTTATTCATGTTACAACAATTTCTCCTTTGCGAGTTGATTGAAAATATGCTGCTGTGGGAGAAAAACTTAAAGAGATTTTATTTAGCAATTTTTTTTTTTGTTAAGTGTGAAATATTATTGTTAAAATGGCATGTTATTTAGTTGCACAAGATATTAAGGTTCAAACCTTGCAATGTTATGGTGTAAAAGAATTGTAAAATATCATTGATAATTTCAAGTAGTTGTAAGATGAAAAAAAGTAGCGAACCAGGAGGCAATCTTGTCTTTTAAAACCTTGGAACAATAACTTATGAATGAGATTTTGGCTATGTAGACCGTATTAGATTGGAAGGAAAAGGGGAGAAGTAGATAATGCTTCAAAGTTTTTACTTCTCTGTGCTCGGAAGTTTTATGATATCAATTACATTAAACCACATGCAAGTTCAGATAATTGGGAATTATGATCACACCTGTACATTTTATATAGCAGAGAGCCAATCACCTATAATTCATGACAATGACTTGGAAGATCAAAGCTTTTTCAGGGTGAGGACAGCACCATGCTGTGGCTGAAGAGTTACCGACGTACAAGGGGCATGGACATAAGATGGCGAAAGCTCGAAAGAAAAGCGCTGCAGAATCATAGCCAACACGAGCTTCGCTTCAAACAGGGCATAGTTCTGGCCGATGCACATTCGAGGACCCCAACTAAAAGGGATGAAGGAAACTTGTTTAGTTGTTGCCTTCGATATGCCTCCCGAGAATCTCTCCGGTTTGAATTCGGATGCATCATCGCCCCAGTACTCGCGATCCTGGTGGATGAGAATGGCCGCTATGGATATCAGTACTCCGGCAGGTATCACCAGATTCCCAACCTTCACGTCTTGCTGAGGTTGTCTGTTCATTATACCAGCTGGAGGGTATAATCTGGAAACTTCATTCATGATCATGGTCATCTGTTGAAGAATGTGAACAACAGAGTATTAAAAGTCCGCTCTTTTGTACAAAATAGCAAAATGAGATGGACGGGAAACAATAAGATGACTCCTTGTTTATGTCCTACATGTTGGATAATTCGGTGGGAAAGAAGAAAAAAAAGACATATTTGAATCGTATAGTTGCACAATGTTTTTAAGAATCAATTTCATAGAAGGTGAAGGTTCTAATTTTAAACAAATCCTTGGCAACCAAGAATTATCTAGGTAACCAAGGACAATGTAAACAACTTGGAATTGAAAAATGGAGCGAAAGAGTTTCACACTTCTGCAATTTTCAGAAAAAATGTTGTTTTTTCCCAAATAAATATTTCTTGTTAATTTTGTATTGCAACGCGAATGATAATAATTTAGTACATCTCACTTTGATTACTCAAATTTTTTATGACAATTAAAATTCCCTTTGAATATGATTTGCTCAATTTATCTAACACTACATCACTAAATTGCTCTCCTAGTTGTTCAGATTACGTCGGAATTAAACTACGGGTACCGAAATCTAGAGTCTATCAGGAAACTTACAGTTTTTAGGCGATTAAGACCATCAAAATTCGGTTCGTTGTCACCGAAGACTTCCAATACCTCGTCCCTAGCCTTTTCTTGCCAGTCCCGATGCTTGCTCAGCAAGACCATTGTCCAAACAAGCAAACTCGAGGTCGTCTCCTGGCCAGCAAAGTAGAACAGCTTGCACTCTCCGATAACATCATCAATGCTCATTCCGACACTCGTTCTGTTTCCGTGCTCTTCGATCTCTGCGTGATTAGACGACAAAAGTATACCAAGTAAATCATCGGTCCTCTCGTTGCCCGCTCTCATCGCCTTCTCCTTCTTGTCGATGATCCTCCGCAGAGAAGTTCGTATCTCCCCTTCAATCTGCTTCATCCTCTTGTTAGTTCTAGTAGGCAGAAACCTCCAGCCGGGAATGTACATTGACTGTCCGATATAAGCGACGAGTTTCGCTAGTTGTTTGAGACGTTCAAATATTATTTTGCCTTCCTCATAACTGCTTCCAAATGCTGTTCTAGAGATTACATCGGAAGTTAGTTCTTGAAGATGCGGCCACACGTCTACCTCGCAAGTTCCTTCTTCGGAGACCAATCGCTCCCATTTACCGATCATGTCGTAACAACATCGACGAAATTCTGGCATCATTACCTGATAAAAACACAAAATGAATAGATCACATCGCACCAGATTTGAACCTTGAACTTGTGTAAAATCATCATGCGGCAGAAGATGCTAAAAGATAAATTTGGCCAAAATGGTACCTTCAATTTTTCAACTTGAAATGCTGAATTGATGATCCTGCGGTGCACGGCCCATTTTTCGCCTTCATGGTTCGCGAGGCCGGACGCTAACAGCAAAATCATTGGATTGATTTTGGGCTTTGGGATTTCGTAATTCCGAGTAAGAATATCCTTGACTTGTTCAGGGTCCATTATGTTCACCCTTGGTACTGGCCCATGCCAAATAAAGTTTTTCTTCCCTAAACAATTCTCACATTTTGGAGAAGAACATGTCAAGATTGACAATTTCAAGAGGATAGGGAACTTCAAATTGTGCTGTCGAAACCATTAATCATGGAAAATGAGGAGAATTTTAGGATTCAAATATATAAAAATGGGTTTTCTCTAAAAAGTAGTTTTATTTTCTTAAAAAAATTAAAATTACATAGTATGAATAACATTAAACTAAATTGCTTATTCATTACCTAAATTTTTTGGATAGAATATGAAAGTTTTTATATGTTCTTTATATTCCAAACATTAAACCAAATTAATTGCACAATTCATCTTCCCTTTTAAGGAGAAAAACGAAAAATCCACAGACAACATGCTAAATAACGGTGTTGTGAGACTTCTAAATATAAGGGTAAGTTAATTTCTTCCATTATTGTTTTTCGTAAAAGAAGAAAAACTTTTGAAATACTAAAATTAGTAGAAGCAACTATAAAAATGTAAACAATATATAACTACTTATTAATTTTCCTAAAAAAATTTCCGAAACCACTAGCTAACTTTTTTTTATGAAATTTAATTAGCCTGTTGGGCTTTAAGTGTTTCCCTATTCGCAAGTGATAGGTTTGAACTACCGATCTCTTGGAAAAAAAGTATGACCCGTTGTCATCTTATCTACCAAGCGTTAGTAAATACTAGTTAACTTATAACTCATTAAACTGATTGATTCGACTTAAATTCTCATTTTCAAATTATTGGTGAAATGACTAACCCAAGACATAATTTTTTTAACTGTAATTTAGGCAATTTGACTTAAAAGTTTGAGATATATACGCTTTTCAGATTTATCCTCCTATCAAATATAGTTTTCTCTTGTGACAAGGTAAAATTTGAACAGCCTATTCTTTAAAAACATATAAGATTTTTTTTCTATTCACAAACAATCAATATTTTAGTTCTCAATAAATCGAAGTATAATCCAGTTAAAAATATTTTAACCCAGTAGAAGCAGCAAAGCATACCGTAGGTCTGGACGGTGCGGTGGAGAAGCGGAATGACGCGGGGGACGATATCATCGGAGATCGAGATCGGAGAGGCCTTGGCCTCCCTCACCATGTCGACGTTCTCTTTCGTGTCTCCGTACAGAATCCGGTACGGCCTCCCGGAGAAACCCTGTTCCCTCAGGCGTCTCTCGAGCCTCCTCGGCCTGAACCACACCCAGTTCAACGCTCTCCCTCCAACCGCCACTATCAAAACAACCAGAACGGACAGAGCAAGTGAAGCCACCGACACTTCCATCTTCGTCAAGTTTGTGTATGTTCTCGGCTTTCTGGTTTCTTGCGAGATATTGATATTTACATGTTATTTAAAGTAGTGAGCTTGTTATTACACTGAGCTACGAGTAGTTTTCGTTATGACGCGATGGAGGTGGGGGAGGGAAAAGGTTATATGTTAAAATAAATTTAAATTTGTAAATTATGTAGAATATATTTACTAAAATAAGATTTTATGAAAATATGCAAAATTAATATTTTTTGAAATAGGATAATCAAATTTTAACATTTTTTATAGGCTAATTTTTTACTATTATTTTATAGACCTGAGTTTATAGAGTATTATAGGTGATTGGGAATGATAAAAATATCTGCTATAAGAAATTAAAAAATGTATATACCTATACCTACCTATCTTACCTGTACATTATCGCCAAATAGAGTACATCCAGGTAGCACTGGACGTATACTACTTCCAACTTTTTTTCTCGCAAAAAATTTAGGGAAATTAACGTGTATGCCACCAATATGTCACTGGACTTTCTTTCCTTCCAAAAAAATATGATCTATTTTTGTGTAAAGTAAAAATTGACATACCAGCTCTGAAAAAATTACGAAGCATTTTACATAACGTTAAATTTGAAATCCAGCTCTAAACCAATTCACACTTCAACGTCAAAAAGTTAGCGACATGAAAAAGAAATGCCGACGGGCAAAAAACAATAGACGACGTTCCGTGGCCTTTAGTGGCTGTCCACTTGGACACTGAGAACGATGGAGAGAATAAGGTTAAGATGTTAATGACGGGTTCTACCTAATAAATGAATATGGAGAATTTTTTAATGATGGGTTCTAGCTAGAGGTGAGTATTTCGGATAATCCGAATCCGAATATCCAAATTTTTTATTATCTAAATATCCAAAATTACATTTTTTTATCCTGAATACAAATAGTGAATTATCTAAAATTTAAAACTCAAAAATTATATCAGATTCAGATAATCGAATTTATCCAATTTTTAAAAATAGGCTACTCCTTATATGAATTGGCTGATTTTAAGCATAAAATAATCATCTAAATTATACATAAGCTGCAAGGTTCAAATAATGCCACAAACGATGACTCATGCTCGTATAATCAAACGATCCAAATGAACTTTTTATATTATTTAGGTCGTGTCTTATAATTTTATATTATATAAGTTTTGTGAGTAGAATCTAACCCACTAAAATATATATATATATATATATATATATATATATATATATTGAACTACTAATCTGGACAAAAGCTGAGTCATTAGATCAATTTTTAAAGTTATCACGGCAATATCTAATGGTCAAAATTTACTTGGACAGTTTGGTCATATTATTAAATATTTTTTGTCTTTCATCTTGACTTTCTCTCCGGGACCCTCACAAGTAACAGCGCCTTCACCCCGACCTTCGCCGCACGAGGGGAGGACGCGCTCTGGAGGATCCCGACCACACCGTCGAACACCTCGTCGGAGTCGCTCACGAGCAGCCGGAGCTCCGTCGACTGAGTCCCGGCGACGATGATCTCGATTATCGCGGTGGCGTTGACCCTGACCTCGAGAGAGGGGTGCGACAAGAGGCCAACGAGAAGGGAGATTCGGTCGGGGTCGAAGGAGACGGTTACGCACTCCGTCTCGGTGAGTTGGAATGTCGCGAGTAGAGGGAGCGACTCGTGAGAAGGATAGGCTAGGAGATGTTTGGAAGGTGGTGAGTCATAAGTAAGGTAAAGGGGAGAAGCCGATGGATTATGGTTTCTTGAATTTTCGGTCTCCTCTCTATTTCCATCTTTTCCCTCTAAATTGTTTAAGGAAAAAAAATCACTTTATTATCATGTGATATCACAAGAATAACATCTATTTCAACAGGTTTAGCTTGGGCAGATTTGGTTAACTGTGTTTGAACCTAACTAATTTTAAATTGAATAACTCTGATTAATTGATTGATTTTAGATCAAATAATATTAAATACTTTTTTTATTATAGTACGTGATACTAAAGTAAATTTTTGCCAATTTTTTAAGTTAAATTTATATTCAGTGATATGAACTTTAATGTTTTAGACTATTCTTCGATTCGTGTGTGTAATTTTGTGCAAGGGTCATGTAAATGTTTATCTCGTCTAATGACTAATGTGGAGTACGCAAGAGGACATTTTCTGAAGGACGGTATGTGGCCGAGGTGTGCTATTGATATTGACTCACTGTCAATCTCGTTAAATTTCGATGTAACAAAAAATCACACCAAAAACAAAATAATATTGTCAAATACACCACAATAACAAATTGTTATGTCCACGTATTATTTTTTGTCGGAAATTATTATCTGAATAGTTCGTTCACATATGTTCAAATGGTTCTTTCTGATATGTACTATTTTTTAAATAAAGAAGAATCCTAACTGTATAGTGCATGTAATTCGATCAAGGTTGAATATATGGCCGTGTTCTATAATGTTATGCTCCAATATGTTCGAGTGGTTCATTTTGATATGTTCGAGTGGTTCGCTTTGATATGTTCGAGTGGTTCACTCTGATATGTTCGAGTGGTTCGCTCTGATATGTTCGATTGGATCGCTCCCATATGTTCGAGTAGTTCGCTCCCATATGTTTGAGTGGTTCGCTCCCATATGTTTGAGTGGTTCTCTCTAATATGTTCGAGTGGTGTGCTCATATATGTTCGAGAGGTTCGCTCCGATATGTTCGAGAGGTTTTCTATGATATGTTTTAGTAGTTCGCTCTGATATGTTCGAGTGATTCGATCTGATATATTCAAGTAGTTCACTCCAATATATTCGACTGGTTCGCTCCAATTTGTTTGATTGGTTTGATCTGATATATTTGACTGGTTCTATCTGATATGTTCGACTAGTTCGATCTAATATATTTAACTGGATCGATCCGATATGTTCGAATGGTTTGCTCGGATATGTTCGAATGGTTTGTTCTGATATGTTCGAGTGGTTAGTTCTGATATGTTCGAGTGGTTCATTCTGATATGTTCGAGTAGTTTGTTCTAATATGTTTGAGTGATTCGCTATGATATGTTCGAATGGTTCATTATGATATGTTTGAGTAGTTTAGCTCTGATATGTTTGAATAGTTTGCTCTGATATGTTCGAATGGTTCGCTCTGATATGTTCGAATGGTTCGCTCTAATATGTTCAAATGGTTCACTATGATATGTTTGAATGGTTCATTTTGATATGTTCGAATAATTCGCTCTGATAAGTTCGAGTGGTTTGCTCTGATAAATTCGAGTTATTTGCTCTGATATGTTTGAGTGGTTTGTGATGCATGAGAAAACATGCATCCAATTAGTCCTAGTTTATCAAG
>SOPF01027195.1:107873-121909 GCA_012979155.1 Hypericum perforatum | reverse complement strand
TTAATTGCTGCCGTAGCTACCTTTTTTAATAACTTGTCGGTTTTTTTTAGTCCCATTTAGGTTGCTGTGAGATTTTTGTGGGATTATATATGTCTTTCTCTGTGTGGTTTCTTAATTGATTTGTAAGAAGAAAATCAAGTGTGACAAAGAAATGTCAGCTGGTTTGTACTTAGCTGATTGTTGTATGCTGGAGTCAAGGTTGATAAATGAAAGTTGTGCTATTGTTGCATTTGAGGTAAATGAAAACTTTGGCTGTGTTTTTTGAAGGGAAAAGGCGATATAGTCATACACTTTTAGGATTATACATTATAGATAATAGAAAAAACACACAATACAAGATAACGGCTTGAAACCAGACTCTCGATAGTATATAGTTGCGTATTTTCTCACATCGATACTACGTATTTCTAATTTTATGACCTAATGACAGATTTTACGTGACTTGTAATCAAGTATCATTCAAAAATATGAGTTATTCAAGCTATATTGTTTGTCATGTCATGTTATTAATATAACGTATGTCATACGATATTACTAATTTTATTTAAGTTGTATATAATCGGCTCTCGATCTAGACATTACTCATATCCTTCTTTCCATATTTTAATTTGAATATTACCCATTTGTCCTCTTTTTTCTCAAATTAGTTATATATGAAATGATAAAAAAATTGTTATTTTTCAAATGTATTATCTAGCTAAAATTTATATTAGCTGGTTCAATGACCCATACACCAAATAATTTAAACCAAAACTTACATATGGCATGAAGATAAAGTTAATGATGTCTGTCGACCAAAAAAAAGTTGATGATGTCTCACCGGATAAAAATAGTAACACTATATGATAAAAGGAATTACTCAAGTACCTAACAAATCAACCGAGTTTTTAAATTACTATTTGATTATTAGTAATGTCAAAGCTCGGTAAGATAAGTTGATCTAAGTTGTTAACATGACATATTGTATGTCTTTCAGAGGCGCTAGAGATGGGCAGAGAATGACACATCAGCAGCAATTTGTTAGTGTAGTTTATTGCGAGGGAGCCTAAACTTGGATAATTACTAATTACTCCATGACTCGGACAAGAAACTGAACTATCCCATCAACATCAATACAGCTTTATTGATAAAGATCTCTGACACCGTATTAAGAGACGTTCTTAATTGCTCCGAGATCTTAGTTGATGCTTTTGGGAAAAAGTCAACAATTTGGGTTTATTAGTAGACCTATATTGTCGTCCTCTACTTAATGTGCATCCAAGTGGCGGCACATTCGTGGCCATCCATCTCCCATGGGGCTGTCCAGTTATCAGTTATTTAACTACGTTGCTTTAATTTAATTTAAATTTTGAATTTTGAGTTAAAAAACTTAATAGTATTGAATACTTGTTTTTAGAATTATGTCATATTTAAAAATAATAATTAGGTTAAGATACAGTTAGCTCGTGTAGTTGAATGTAATGTACTACTGATAAGGACACACATATTGCAAGTTGAGCTTTCTGTTTGACGAGAATACCTATATATATATATATATATAATAAATTTTCCATCGACCATCCAGAACCTTGACTAAATAACCTTATCGTATTAACTAAATTCCCAAAATGAATTGATGATCGTTCGATTTATTCATGGTCATTTGCTTCTGCCATTGGCAAGAATGATCATTGGGGAAGTACCTAGTAAGTACGAATTAAATTTTGTGTAGGTTTAAAGTAAAAAAATTGCAAACTTTCAATGGTGATCTTGAATTTAAGTTGGGGTAGCTTCCCCACTTGGTGACATGTGACTTTGTTAGTGATCACAAAGGACGCCAAAATTGTTCTTATCAAATTATAATACGATCATATTTCCAATATTCTGACTCAAAATTAATTGAAATTGTATTTGGTAGGTAGTTATTGGTATTAATGTAAAAAAATTATGCAAGTAATGTCTGATAAGAGTTGCTCTCATAAAAGATTCTGGGGGCAGCTGGAAGCCAACCGGTTGTAAGTAGGAAGCACACGTAAAGGCAAGTTATAGAGACATTTTAAGGTCTCTTTCTTCAGTTGATGAGCGGATCGACACGACTGTCCCACCAAAAGCAGGTTACGTGGACTCAGATTATTATCCGACTCGGCCAGCGAATACTTTGTGGTCGTGGGTAGGCCACTGTACCCAAGAGAAAACTAATTATGTCTTACGGTATTATAGATATGTATTTATACCAAAAATGTAGACTCGTCAATAAGTACTTATCGTTGTATCTAGACAGACATAAATTATATTGATAATCTTTTCAGTCATATCTCTTTCAATTGAACCAAATGAATATCCTATCTCTCCTTTCTTTGATATTATTGTTAGGAGTGTTTATACTGTCTCTGGCTTCGGTCGTCCCAAGAATATTTATTGAAAGTAAGCATGTAATTATAGAAGAGTAAACCATTATTTAGAATCTAGCAGTAGTAATTATAGGACAAAGATTTTATTAGTCGGCGTGGAAATTTCTGCGCTGACATTCCGGGCAGGTCAAGGAAGGGACAAGCGTTAATGACGCAGCAGGTACAACAAAGTACTTTTTGTTTGATGGTATATTTTAATGGCAGACTTATCTGCTTTACAACTGGAGATTGCAAAGTGTCTGACCTTTTATTGCAATGAGGAATTCCATTCCTGCAAGCTTTTCTTGATTGCCATGTTATAGTCGTATTGTAAAAATTATTTTTTTTGAGTTCCTATTCTAGTTTCTATACTAATACCTATTCTATTAAGATATCAACGCCAGGAATCGAACTCTGGATTTCCCAAACCCCTCCCCACCCTTCCGCTGAACTAAAGATCACTTGGCTAAAAAAAAAAGTTATTTATTTGATGGCAATGCCTATGTCCACTTTTTATACCGACTTATAACTCCTTTGGTTGTTAGTTGTTGCTTGCACGCATATTTAACAGTGATTTATTAATTGTTCCATTTTGGATTTTCCCCAAGAAAATGACATCCATTTGCTCTACTTACTTTCTTCACCAACCATACAGAAAAATGAAAAATGCAATACCATGATCTTATCGCCATTTTGATTTTTCAACAACATTCCATTTTTCCTTACTTACGTCTGCATAATCAAACCATTTTAGGGTAGGGGAAAGATTATAGAAGATTAGAAGTGATGAGATTTGGGCATCATGGGCCTGAAGCCCAATCGTAACTCCGCGATTTTTTATGTTTGAATAGATGTTCTACGACAAGCACTCGCCAAAATCTTAAATAAAAATTGAGATTCAAATAATAACAAAATTCGTATATGTTCAATATTTGGTTTATAAGAGGATATGCATCTCTAAGATCCAGTTCCAGATCCGTCAAAAGTTACCAATCCCTCTCTTTTTCTAATCCCAAAATATAAGGATCATTACTATTACACTTAAAACTGAACTCGATTTCAGTGCCCTAGTTTAATAGAACCTTACAAAAATCTAAAAAAAACTACTAACAAAATGGCTGACCATTTTATTTCAAATGATCTGGTCCAAATCTAATTTAAGAGTTGGAAATAACGATTTACAAAAAAATAAAAAAATTGTTTACCAAAAAAGAGTTGGAACTAACGAAGTAAAATATTTAACTGGGCCACTTCGAAGAGAATTGACACCCAATTTATCTTTTATCCGGACTTTGAAAATACGGCCCACGCCACTTGAAAGTAAGGTTAAAAGTATAAAAGGTCAATTGGGTATCGCCACCCGAAATGCATCCTCATGGACCTCATCGACTCTTGCCTACTGCATCAAACCAAAATAGCTATAATGTGACAATAGTAGTCAAACAACTTAGGTTCATAATTGCTGCATAATCATAGAAGCTTATTTAGAAACTGTTCTGTTCCAACTAAACTAAATGAATCAGGAAAATGGAGGTTCGTTTTGGGCAACTAAAAAGGAGACCCACATTCGGGGATACGAGAAGAAATATGTTTTGATTGCACTGACTAATCCTTTTAAGCTAGCCGCTGTTCCAACCATGAACACTAACGAAAATTGTACTATCACAGAGAGTGGAACACAAGTAAATATGTGAAAGAACCAATAGACAACGACAATGTGTCACATACTTGGAAGTTCCTGCAACATGGACCAGAACAAGCAGCAGTCATAACAAAAACATCACATTACATACGCAGAGAGTAGTGAACGTCTCATTTACACGTGTAGGAACCAAAAGAAAACTACTAGAATGCGGCACAATAATGTTCAATTACATAGGAGAGAGGGGGTGTTCTATTCAGTTAAACATCTCATTTACAATTGCAGGAACCAAACGATAAATGTAGATATAAAAGAAGAACGCGCATCCCGTCTCTTTTGCTGCATTTTGAATTGTGATGATCGATTCTAATCATGACTCGAAAAAAGCTCAGTTAGTTTTTTTTTTATATATGACTTGATTATGATAAATTGCCAGTCGTAAGAAGGTATACATGATTATATGAATTTGCTGGGAATTGCTGTATTGCGAATGTGCGGTGTTAACATTTTTAACGCTCCATGACATAGGGCATTTTCCACTTTGTTCATGTAAGGACTGTCCTCATTATTAACACTCGTGCATTACAAAAGTTTACTTTTGTTTGATAACATTGCATTTGTCTAAACAAAAAATGCCAACCCCATTCCACTTTTGCATACTTGGATCATCACCACATATCAACCACTTTGACATAATCCAAAGTATGACCATCACCTTTCTGTTTTTTTTTTATCAACAAACATAGCCATTAAGTTGTACAATTCCCGCCAAATCATACCAAGTTTCAACGACTTTTGACACCATCATACAGTCAGAGAATGAGGCGGTGATGCGCTGGACCGTTGGATTGGAGTGCGTTGCGTTCTTTTTATGGTTGAAAAATCGCCAGCTGGATTAGAGCTTGTTTTGCCTCTTATTTAGTATTTTCCCGTTGGAAGTTGCCAACTGTAGCTGTTATTGTGTGGGACAGCTAATTGACCGTTTTCTATTTGTTGTTCCGATTTAAACCAGTGTTTTAAAAAATGCGGTCTGACTGCATGAAACGGACAAACCACTGTTCTGGGTTTGGCTTAAAACCGCCATCCAGTTGAGTTGGATAAAAAATGGTCGGACCGGGCAGTTTCCGTCCCGACCGGGTAAAAACCGTCCGATTTGATCGGAAATTTCACTAAATATTAATTAATAGAAGGAAATTACACCTATATAACTATATATATATATATCAAAAATTACAAAAAAAAGAAAGAAAAATACTTCTGGTTCGACCGGTAGTCGGCCAGCTTGACCAGACGGACCGGAGGTCGGACTCAAATTCTGGTCGACCTCCGGTTCGTTTTTGAAAACAATGCTTTAACCTCAAGAATGGGCCGGGTTGTGTGGGTTCATCGTTTGGTAAATGGGCCGGGTTGTGTGGGTTCATCGTTTGGTAAATGGGCCGGGATGTGAGTGATAATATTTAAATCAAGTCAAATAATTGGAATCAAATCGGAAGGTTTTTAAGTCAAAATATATATATTTTTAATAATAACATTAACAGATTTAAACGCTTGACAATACAAATATTTATTAACAGAAAGAAGATTATAGACTTTTTGTAAGTTTTGGTATAGGACTAGAATTTTTAATTTAGTAGTTGATTCACAAGTAACCTGCATTTATGGGAAGCCGTCTCCCAAATAGTAATACCAAAAATTAGATTCCAGCAAAACTTATAATTTTATTGCCAATCGTAATGTGCAACTATGCTTCAACGTTTGGGCTAATGTACGAACGTAGACAGGGCTCCGTGTGCAGTCGAACGGAGCCTGACTTGGATTTTACCCTTGTCTTGTCCGACTGTTGACGAGCGTGTCGAAGCTCCTCAAAATAAACCGATATCTATGGCTTACAAGTTTGTAGCAAGTAAGTGGAAATACCGAGTCAGATCCAAGGAGGAAAGAATATTCAATTAATCTAACTATTAAAACAAGAAAGTAAAATGGGGGGAGAGTTGTAAATGATTAAAAGAAAACTAAACTAAGAAAAGAAAAATAAATATATGCAAAATTTATGAGAAACAAAAGTAGATTCAAGGTCGGAACACCACGTGGTCGATCATCGGATCACTAAGAATATCTAATTCATTTAGCAAATAGGGGTAAATCTCCCGCAACCGCAAAGAGACCACTAACATCCTATAATAACCTAGCCAAATGACCGCCTAACTAGTTATTTATCACCTAACAGACAGAATATCAACCGATTTCTAATCTAGAAAGCAATAGCATTAAGAATAGATGTTCCTACTCCTAGCGATTATACTCAAAATCTTGGTATGTACAAACTAGCCTTACTTATTCCTAGTTAATTAGTTTGGTAACAACCGTTCCTCGCAGAATTAACTTTGCTCCTAGTTCAATTCCTAACTGCGACCGCTAATTAGAAATCGATGGCATGAGAATTCTAGAAAATTCACGACCGCAAATCATTCAAGAACAAAAATAAGCAAAAGGAATAAAGAAATACTAAAATGAACAAGATTAATAAAATAAGATCCTCACAACCATGGGTTCCTCCCTCAAATCCACCAAGAGGATTAGTTCCTCATAATAAAATAAAACATAATCTATGGAATAAAAAATACGATAAATAGGGAAGAGAAGAAGAGAGGTCTAAAATAAAGCTACTTGGGTTATATAACCCTCCTAAACCTAAAAACCTAAAAGGATCGTCCAAAGAGTCCTAACTTTTAAGGAAAGTGAATTTCCAATATTGCCCCAAATATTCGCCAAATAATATCTTCCAAATTAGTCTTCAATATTTTGGCCATAACTTCCTCTTTCGGACTCCGATTTGTACGTTCTTTATATCAACGAAAAGAGGAAAGAGAGGTCTTGAATTTTGTGTCTGATAGGCTTCTCCAAATTCTACTCCGAAACTGACAAAAATTCCCCTCCAAGGTAGCTGCTGTCCTTCTAGACTCCTCCTTCATGTATAATTCCTTCACAAAATTGCCTCTTTTCCTATAAATTAGCACAAAGAGTTCATTAGTTACCTAAAACTCAAAAGATAACTAAAACATTACAAAACTAAATATAAAAGTACAAAATAGACTTAAAATCCTATGCGTTTAATGCGTATTTTAGACACACATCAAACATCCCCACACTTAAATATTGCTTGTCCCCAAGCAAGACTCAATCTAAGACTGAAAATCAAAAGACATAGACCCAAAAGAAAATAAAAGAAAACACACAACACATGAAATATATATTGGCAATTCGAGCACTTGCATTTTAACTATAATGAATCAGTAAACCATTAACAAGAGACTATCCTCAGAAATTCTAATGCCAAGTTAATTTCGCAATTCAAGTCTAGCCCACAAATCAAACTAGTTCCTCATAATTTTAGTCATTCAAAAGCGGTGAAAACCACTAGAGACTCAATATCAATAAGCACAAGGCATGACTGGATATTAAGGCACTTATAATACTATTTAGCTTAGCCTCGTCCCAAAATATTTTAGGTCAGCGTGGTTAGCACTCAACTTGCATGGCACTTGGGACTTCACTCTTGGATGTCAATAGGCCAGATTTTACAACTTTTCGTTGCTCCAGTTACACCTATAACTATCCTCAAGCTCTATCCTAGTCAGGCCGGAGACTACTCTACCTCCACTTGTTTACCTGACTACTGCCCTCCCGCCAGCATTCTTTCTTATTCCACCTTGCTTTCCACATTCCACATTTCAATTTTCTTTCCTTTCATTCACATCCCTTGAGAACAATTTTTTTCTTTCAAGAACATAGAAGGGCAACAAGTTTTTTTTCTTCACTCAGTTAGTCCTCACACAAATTAGTTAAATCATTTTCATGATACAGGCGAGAGTTGGTTACTACAGCCGTGCCACCTGAATTCTCTCAAGTGTTCTATCAGTCTTATACACTAATGGTCGCTTAATCCAATTATGAGGTTTTTGAAAAGCAAGAACTAATTCTCAATGTGAACTTTATCATATCCTTGCTAATTTTATCCGGGCACGAGCTTTTCTAAGGATCTTAAGTCGCTTAAGGCTCAAATTCAAGGTTGCAAGTTCATGCACGTGGTTGCCTCGACACACAAAATAAACTAAAATTTACCTAAATATCCCCACACTTAGAGAACAACATGTCTTCATGTTATAGGGTGACCTAAAAAAATTGAAAGAAAAAAATTGAAACATACGAGACACACGAGACACATAAGAAAACAAAACACAAAACAAAAAGGAGAAAAAAAATAAGTTAAGGAATTGAGTTTAGGGTTCAAGGACTCCCCTCGTGATGATTTGCGTGGTGATCTAATATGTGTCACGTATCAGAAGAGCATGTGATTTTATTCAATAGCTGTGAAAATCGAAGTCCTGCTTGATATGTGTAGATCAGCGCAGCTCGGATCGGTGACTTCAAATTTTCTCGTGGCATGAGGAAGCCTAAAAATCAAAATAATTAACTAAAGCCTATCAAAATTGTTAATATATTGATAATTGACGAAGAGAATACGGGAGGAAGGTCCAAATTAAGATTTCAATCTCAAATAAAATAATCATCGTGGAAAATTGTAGAGAAGAGAAATCAATTTTGGAAACTCCCTTCTCTTGCGTTTATCGGCTTAAACGGCTTGGCTTAGGTGATCAATTTGTAGCTTGCGTCAGAAATTCCATTGGCGAGGAACTCTCAGTTGCGGTAGGAAGGAAACAATTATGGTCGAAGGTAGAGCGAAACTCCCTGTTCACATCGTTGCGGGGCCACTCCATCGCTGCGAGAAAAATTAAATTATTGAATGTTCTGTTTACATCGTCACGAGCAATGCTTCATAACAACGAGCAGTGACAATATTTAATTCCTTCAATGTTTAATTGTCGGGAGCAATATTTAATTTTTTTTGTCCACTTCGGAGCGAGATTGGTTTCGTCGCTGCTCCAAAAGGTGACAGATTAAAATAATCTGTACACCTTGTCGCCTTGTAAATCGATGGCTGCGAGGGGAAAAGAAAATAAATTCATGGCTTCGTGAGCAATTAAAAATTCATGAGCAGCAATTAAATTCATGGCAGCAATTAAAAATTCGTGAGCAGCAACGGGCTTCGTGATGTCCAATTTCTTTATTACTTCACCCATTTGTTTTCCTGCAAAATTAAGATAATTTATTAGACACAATTAAGGAGTATTATTCTAAAAATAATAAAAAAATCCTAAAAAAATAAAAAAAATATTAGATTGCCTCCCAGTAAGCACTAATTTAACGTCGTTAGCTAGACGCTTCTTTGATCTCTTTCAACCGGGATTAAATGTGTGGTTTTGGTCCCGAATCTTCATTTTAACTCGAGAAGGTTGTGCACTCTTCCTCTTCATATTTATTCTTGGTGCCTTCTCATCCTCTTTAACCATATCCAGTATGTACACGTACTCAAATTGATACGAGAACATGCTATCTATATAGGGTTCACCAACTTTATCTTCAAACTCCACTTCTTGTGATTTTGTTGGTATCTCCAAAGATAGCATGATCTCTAGTGGTTCTTTGATGAGCTGAGGCACGATCGTTACTTCACATTCATCTTCATCTTCTTCTTCAAGTTCTTCTTTAAGGTCCACCACTTCCTCTTTGCGTTGGATTTCAACCTTTACTTCTTCCACCTTGAGCTCTTGGTACTCCACATTCAGACGGCTTTCTTTAATCTCTCTTATATCAGCTGCAAGTTGGGATATATGAACCTCAATATTCTTGATGCTTTCTTGAGTTTGGTTGGCAAGATTCTGAATGCTCTAATTAGTGGCTTGGATGCTTTGATTTGTGGTGATGGCCAATGTCCTAATAAGATCTTCCAATGAGGAGTTGGATGCTTGAGTTTGACGTGGTTGATAAGTATGAGCATAAGGATCATGATTCCAATGAAGTTGATCTCCATAGTACTCAATTGGATAGTTGATCTATCCATCACAATCTGGTTCAAGCGTAGAGGTTGGTGAACCTGCACATGAAGTTCTATTAAACATAAGTTAGATCAATCAAATAATTCGTAATCCTCTCCGACAACGGTGCCAAATTTTGACGAGCGTGTCGAAGCCCCTCAAAATAAACCGATATCTATGGCTTACTAGTTTGTAGCAAATAAGTGGAAATACCGAGTCAGATCCAAGGAGGAAAGAATATTCAATTAATCTAACTATTAAAACAAGAAAGTAAAATGGGGGGAGAGTTATAAATGATTAAAAGAAAACTAAACTAAGAAAAGGAAAATAAATATATGCAAAATTTATGAGAAACAAAAGTAGATTCAAGGTCGGAACACCACGTGGTCGATCATCGGATCACTAAGGATATCTAATTCATTTAGCAAATATGGGTAAATCTCCCGCAACCGCAAAGAGACCACTAACATCCTATAATCAACTAGCCAAACGACCGCCTAACTAGTTGTTTATCTCCTAACAGACAAAATATCAACCGATTTCTAATCTAGAAAGCAATAGCATTAAGAATAGATGTTCCTACTCCTAGCGATTATACTCAAAACCTTGGTATGTACAAACTAGCCTTACTTATTCCTAGTTAATTAGTTTGGTAACAACCGTTCCTCGCAGAATTAACTTTGCTCCTAGTTCAATTCCTAACTGCGACCGCTAATTAGAAATCGATGGCATGAGAGTTCTAGAATAAATTTACGACCGCAAATCATTCAAGAACAAAAATAAGCACAAGGAATAAGCAAATACTAAAATTAACAAGATTAATAAAATAAGATCCTCACAACTATGGGTTCCTCCCTCAAATCCACCAAGAGGATTAGTTCCTCATAATAAAATAAAACATAATCTATGGAATAAAAAATACGATGAATGGGGAAGAGAAGAAGAGAGGTCTAAAATAAAGCTACTTGGGTTATATAACCCTCCTAAACCTAAAAACCTAAAAGGGTCGTCCAAAGAGTCCTAACTTTTCAGGAAAGTGAAATTTCAATATTGCCCCAAATATTCGCCAAATAATATCTTCCAAATTAGTCTTCAATATTTTGGCCATAACTTCCTCTTCCGGACTCCGATTTGTATGTTATTTATATCAACGGAAAGAGGAAAGAGAGGTCTTGAATTTTGTGTCTGATAGGCTTCTCCAAATTCTACTCTGAAACTGACGAAAATTCCCCTCCAAGGCAGCTGCTGTCCTTCTAGACTCCTCCTTTATGTATAATTCCTTGACAAAATTGCCTCTTTTCCTATAAATTAGCACAAAGGGTTCATTAGTCACCTAAAACTCAAAAGATAATTAAAACAGTACGAAACTAAATATAAAAGTACAAAACATACTCAAAATCCTCTGCGTTTAATGCGTGTTTTAGACACACATCAACCGTGTAATTCCATTAGGTAATTAAAATAATCACCAACTTGGTTCACCCCATATCACACTACAGTTATATAGAAATCAGAAGATCATTGAGTTGAGATTCGCATGTGTGAATGTCCGGGATCTGATGTTAAAAAATGGTTCAAAATTTGAGTGGTCAACTTCATTTGAATAGACTACCATATTACTAATATGTCCAAACTGATCACGTCCATCTGCTGTCTTCTCTTCTTCTTCCTGGTAGACCCAGCTGCTCGATCATAATGAGCGAAGATGAATTGACACACAATTTTCCATCATTAACAGTAGACCTCTTAAATTCAAGTTGACCCCTTTCAGTTGTCTCATGACACAGGGCCGATGTGGATCCAATTGGGCGGTTGTGGATATGAAGAGGGCCAACTCCTCACAGGATGATGGCCCATCTTGGATTCTTTTGCACCGGCTCTCCTGATTATTTTGGGTATGATATCATTATCATAGTTTAAATTGTGAGTGTGTTATAGCATATAGTTCTCGAGTTCGTATCATGTCAACAAATAAGTGTTCAACTTTCTCGATCCGTTATAGCTAATAATTCTTGAATTCGGATTAATGACATGTTTGTTTATCTTCACGAAAACATGGTATATTATACAAATTAATTTGTCAAAGAACGTGCCAAAATTTCCCTTATTCCCTCTACAGACAATATATATATCCTGCTCATGAATATGGATGAACAGGGGGATCACCATCTATATACAGGGTGTCTCCAATGACACATAGGATCAATGGGACTAAAATCCATCTTCTCCAACTGGGAAAAGCTTTCTATTCTTGCCTTCCTCTTCTTTCTTCCAATCCAACTCAACAAATAGCACAGGAATTTGGATTCTCTTCCATGCTCTGGACATAGTAGTAGGAGGTCATGTGAGGATTATAAGCCCTGTAAGAATTAACTAGATCCATAACCGGGTCCGGCGGAGCAGGCTCTTTCTTCTTCTCTTCTTCCTTCTTCTCTTCCTCCTTTTTGGGTTCTTCCTCCTTCTTGGCTTCCTCTTCCTTCTTTGGCTCCTCTTCTTTCTTGCCTTCCTCCTTCTTGGGCTCCTCCTTCTTCTCTGGCTCTGGCTCTTTTGCTGGGCCTACTGAGATTACATCTGTTTGCCAGTATTTTCTCAGCTTGCTCACCACACTTACCGGATCAACCGTTCCGATGATTGTTAGTTTCTTCTCGTTCAAGTCAATTGAGATGGAATCAATTCCTGTACAAATGCAGAAATTAAAACTTCACAAAAGTGCAGCAAAGTGTAGATAGTACGTGCCCTTTTACCAGGATCAAGTGGCAAAGGACGAGCTGCATGTAGTCTGATGTTAACGACTAATTCATAGTTAAGTATTATCGAATATCTGTTTCTGTCAATAGTTTTTGAAAGTAATACTTAACGAAATTTGAGTTGCTGCAGATTTTAAATACAAAATTAATGAATAATGACACATGATTGTCGATTAGTTTCAAGTACGTACAACTGAACTGCATGGTTGGTTATTCAGGAGGTATACATCATGGAGCTTAATATTATTGGACAATAAAAGTCTATATAACGTCACATATAAACTACATAATCTTTAGGCCAGAAAAGAAAACCAAGCACCTAACATGATGTCAACTTATACAATTTAGTCATTGACATGTTAAGATATACTATGAAAAAGAACAAAAGGACCAATGATATTTGAAAAAAAAAATAAAGTCTATATAAATTCAAGAAAAATCATTTTTTAATGTTTAATCTTATTCCAAAATATAAGAACAAAATAAAGTATTGGAGTGATTTTTGAAATATTTGAAATATTGTCAGATTATATGTTTATATTATTCTTAAATTATTTTTTCTATACATACTTGAAGTTCATTTCAAGACGTGAAGTTAACTTTTTTAATACTCGGACCTAATAGGATACAAATAAACACGAAAGGTCAGTACTATTATTGAATTGAAAATTTCTCTAAAAAAAAGTACTATTATTGGAGTGACAACAACAGTTCAGTACTGTCCTGGTCGTATTTGCAAGGCTAGTAGCTTAAAGACGAGAAGAAAGGAACCAAAAAACACCCTCTTTTTTAATACTTTTGCTATTTACTTTTGTGTGGTTCATCCAAAAACATAGTAACAGTACAAACCATGACTCGATAACCACTCAGATCTAAATTAACCCACAAACAACACTTACCTCACTTGGTTAAATAATAATTATCTATGACGATGATATCAAGTAGTACTTGTACTTGTAAGACCCAATAATTCCTCTATAGTTATTTTTTATATCTTTTTTGGTAGGCAGTTATTTTTTTATATGGTTCCCTATTGGTACGTGTTAATTATTACAAGAAAACATAAAACATCTCGGTAGCCACTCATAACCAGATTAAGACTGAAATTATTTAACTAATTATGAATAAAAAAGAAACGCGGCACAGAGAGAGAGAGAGAGAGAGAGAGAGAGAGAGAGAGAGACAGAGAGAGAGAGAGAGAGAGAGAGATTTGGCATGCACCTGGAAGAGTAGAAACTGTCTTCATGGCCTTCTGCTTGGCCTTGTCATCATGCAAGTCCAACTTCAACACAAATTTCTGCGACGCAAATAAGAGAAAGTGAGATTGTAATTAAATGACAAA
>SOPF01027195.1:84983-107863 GCA_012979155.1 Hypericum perforatum | reverse complement strand
TATGCCAGAGGAACTGGGTTGTTCGTTCCTCAAGTAGTACTTCTAAATCTCTATTTATGGTCTTCTAATTAGCAGGATAGAAGTTGCATTTTTGGTTGACGCTCACTTTTAACATCTGAAATTACTGTGCGCTTAACAGGTTTTCCTTGCCGTCTATTGCATCAATTGCAATGACGCTAACATCCCAAGCCTAACTCACCAAATGACAAATATGAGATAGCTAAATACTGTTGCACTACGTGAACCAAGTTCATTATATACTTTCAGCTCAGGATAAGCATACATACATTGACCAACTTGTTTCCTCCTTTATGAACAAAGGGTCGTCAAGCATTTGAAAATATGGGCAGCAATTTCGACCAAATGACAACACGCTAGTGATGTTCATTAGATACACAAATCCTGGACATGGCTCGCTGAAGAAGCATACAAACCGGATCACCTCATCGACATGGACTTGATCATGAGATCGCTAATAAACATCCCCTTCACAACAAACACGGGACTGCGAATCAGTCTCTCATCTAAATCCAAAACCCAGGTCTAGCTCATTACCACTTGAAGCAAAGGGATGAAGTTGCTTGGCGTTTGATCTGCGCTCCATTTCAAAGAGCCTCTGCAGAGCCTCGGGATGATTAGCTCCTCCCCCAGCCTCCGGAGCTGAAAATGCAAATTCTTGGTCATGCATTAATAGATGATGCAAGAAATTCACCAAGGGCAAGAACTAGTTTTGACTTCTTGACTGGTGCATACACTTTGTTGCAGATAAGAGAGCTCGCTTTACTTTTTAGGATACCCAGAATAAGTTTGCATCCAAATACGGATAGATGAATCACGAGGGAGGCAGTTTTAGAACAAAATTACAAATACCACTACCAGATTCTTGAGTCATAGATGCAAGAAGGTCCATCAGATTATGCAGCAGAGAAAAGACACTATTTTGTGATAATAAGCCTCGTGTACCACAGAAGTAATAGCTACAGGAGTCGTATTTTCCCATCACAAGACAAATGAACTCAAGAGAGTAACTTTACCTCTAGGGTCAATTCCAAAACCGCCCAAGCTTAAGTTTGGCTGCCGTTGCCCGAAAGGGATACCTTGAATTGCGCCCATTTCCTGTCTAAACCCGGACGTTTGATTACCGTGAAGTGAAGACAAAGGAACCCCCCTAGGGAATCCAGGAGAGAGATGCGGTGGAGGAAAAGCACCAGGCATTTGCAATTGCTGAAACATTGGACCCCGTGTGGTAGGATCAAAACCACCCGGACCACTACCAGGATGATTTGGAGGAGGTTGAATCATATTAGTCGAAAACTGGAGCCTTGAATTGTCACGATCAAAGATCTTCTCTGAGGGCATGTGTTTCATCTGAGAATTAAAATTTGATGGATGAGAGTGATGAGACTCCAATGGATTGAACATTCCAGCATGGTTCAATTGCGAGTGATGAAGATGTTGCAAAGATGATTGCGCATGAAGACTACTCCACTCAGTCTCTCTCCCATCATGACTGCGAGGAAAAAGTTCTTGGCTGCCTCTTGAAGGTAGTTCTTCTCTAAAAACTGAATTTAAAGGTGCAAGCTTGCCAGATATGTCAGCCGGTGCATCTCTAGATGTCAGAATCTCTGACTTGATTAAGTTCCTGACTGGCATAAAATTTTGATGATTCACTGGGTCGCCGGCAGAAATCAGGCTGTCCTCTTCTGGAAGTCCAAGTTCTGGCCCATCAAACACTCCGCGTTTAGACCCATATCCAGCTTGGACTTGTGAGGAGTCTGGTTCGGACCGCAGACCAAGGCCATAAAAATGCTCTTGGACAGGTTTCGCTTGCTGTATCTGGTTTGATGCTATGATGCTGTTTCCATGACCTGACAACCTTAATTCCGTTCCAGTAGCATAAGGAAGGGGACCATCACCAAAACTTGGAAAGGACAGACCATGAGAGTCCGAATTATTAACTCCACCAGCTCCAACTGAACCACTACTGTCAGCAGGTGAGGCTCCAGCTGGTTTCAGTTCCTTCATGAAAGCAGTACCAAATAGCGTTTCAAGAGTCAAAGGCTTCTCAGTACTTGATCTATCCCCGGCATCTGTATCTTTGGCAATCCTAACTTCACGTTTAACTGAAGCATTGGTTCCTAAGAGAGGAGAAGATGCAACATCGGGAGGATCTGTTCCCTTCTGTAACAATGAAAGGAGGTGCTGTGAGGCTTGATTATCTATTGCAGCTTTCCGCTGCTCAGATTTAGCTTCTGGACCATTCCAGGTCTGAATTGGTGGAGCCACATCGGAATTGTTTACATTAACTCCTGATAAAATTGACTGTTCTAGATCTTCACATGTAAGTACAGCCGAAACCCTAGGTATAGCAGCCATTTGTAACTGCTCTATATCGTGGTGGTTGGGTGCCTTCAAACTTTCTTTATTGTGAACATCTAAAGCTTCTGAGCTGGAGGGGAAGCTTGCAGTAAGGAGCTTGCTAGTATCACTGCCAAGGGCAGTAGATAAGCCTCTATCACTACCACCAATCAAAGAAAGCCAATCACTTGGCCTATTTAAAGGACGATTATCAACCTGTTTCTTATCTGCAAAGGTAACATCAGAAAAAAATTGACACCAATTATGAAAAAATGAGCAAAGAATTACCAACTAGAGCATATAGATAGAGAAGGATGTACCTTCTTCAAAAAACCACTGAGCAAACTTAGAAGATTGTTTCACATGAGGGCTCGAAGAGTCATCTACTTTCATATCCTGGAGCAAGAAAATTTTTCTATGATGGTAAGATATGGTGCAAAACAAAATTGGCAGCGATTTGTAAATTGCATCCAATTGAAAAACATGGAAAGCATCAACTTAACCCATAAAACTCTGCTGATGAAAATCACACTACGAAGACTCGGTATTACCTCACTAAGACTAGAAGAAGAGCTGATAGTTGGCGTTGCTTTTACATCAGCATTCAATGTCAAAGCACTGCTAAAAAGTTTATCAAGAATTGAAGTTGACTGGACTGGACTTGATCCAGTCAGAACTTCATTCATCGTCACATCCTTGGCACCAGGTTCTATGAGTTTACTATTCACTGAAGCTCCAAAATTCCTAGGAAATTCACAGGTGAAGCTAGCTGTTTCATCCGAAGCACCCAAAGCAGATGGAAAATTTGAATTTTTTTCGTTCAACTCATGCATAGAAGGATTGTCATGCTGTTGCTTTCCCAGATGCAGTTTTTCAGACGCTTGTTTCTCCTCTGGGTGACTGGAGGCCCAACTTAGTGTTTGACTAACTTTGGCATGCAAGACGCTGCCTTCCACTTCATGCCCAACCTATGTACCACAAAGTCAGTGTCAATCAATAAACACTAGAATCTGCAATCGTTCAGAAAACTAGGTAGCATGTTCTAGCAGACGAACATCAAATTGCACCATATATCTCCCAGCAGAGGGCAGACACATCTATTTTTCATTCATCAATTGAAACAAATATCTCCTAAAAAACCTTGCATAGAGAAATGATTGCCAGGTTTTCCAGGAAGGGAGTACCTCAGATGGAATAGGGTGAGTGGAAGGTTTTGTTCCAACAACTTTCTCCCCTATTGTGCTTGAAAAGCCAGGGGGCACGAGTGGCCTAGATGTTGGGACCAAAGTAGCAATGTTAGATTTGTTAGAACCGCTGCTTGAAACATGCTGCACCACTGGCTCATCTGGTTCGTTATTCTGCTTCAGCACTCCACTATGATCTTTTCTACCTTCTCCTAAGAAAGTAATATCAAAATCATCTTTTCGTTTTTCTGGGTTTTTCTGCTTTTCTTGAAAAGCCTCATGCTGTTCCTTCCTCATCAACTCAAATGAAGCTGAAATACACAATTCATACAGTTAGCATAAACTTAAACAGTGACAGCAATAGCTATAGCAGACAGGAACATCACCTCGCCTTTTCCTCTCATCTTCAGCTCTATCCTCACTTGTGTACTCAGAAGAACCAAAAGTCTCATCATTGAAAGAATCATTAATCTCCCTGCGAGTAGGAGGCCCTGCCTGAAAATGAGAAGTTTTGAGCTGAGAATCAAACATAATGGAGGAGCATGCAGGTTATTCTCATACTAACAAATCTTGAAGAAATAGTTCTCTCACTCAAGAATTTATTTACGTCTTAGAATTCATTTCTAGTCTGTAATCTCATATTAGTCGTTGGAAATTTTCCAATTACAAGGAACTCATTGATATTGCACAAACTCCTGATTCGTTAGCAACCAAAGCTACAATCATTGAATAGCTTTTTCCCGGTACAACAGCAGTCAAAAATTTTAACATCACGTCCAGATTCCATCAGCCACAAAACTAATAGCAACGTAAGGATTTAAAAGCCAGATCACCTTGTACGGCTTAGGCGGTTGATAAGGCTCATTAGTTTTATTCAGGGCCGACTTTGGAGCCCCTGTGCCAGAACCATATCCAGTTGGTCTGGGGAATGAACCACTTCCAAGAAGACCATCATGCTCAGGGACTTGCCATCGACGAGACTGATTACCATATCGCCTCCCAGGATCTGTTGAAGTGATGCCAAAACATTTAACTGCTTGTAAAAGAAAATTACACAATATGCAGCGAATGGTATCATATAATTTCATGCTCAGGGACTTGTTTGCTTGAATCATATACCCCAATAACAACTGCAATATTCAGTCATTGCAATTTAAACGATAAAAAAGGGCATGTGAGCGCCTGGACCAAAAGAAAATAGCATTAGACAAGCTAGCCAGAGACAGTAGTTTGAGAAATAACTCAAAAGTAGGTGTGTATTAGGGTAGGATAAACAACCAGTAAGAACATTGAAAATTGATATTATACTTTTTTAAGAAGCTCTAGTGTCTAATTTAGAAACAAAAAAAAGGCTCTAGAGTCTAAAACACGTGCAGACAAGAAAAGCATTCTTCAAATAATTATGTATAATTTAGCATGTAACAAGACCAAAATTATAAAGAACAGAACATCTTCTAATAGATCATCATTGTAAAATTTTGATGCAATGAAACTGCTGTCGGAGAAAGGGTTGTTTGTTCTTGGTTTACGACTCGTAACACATAAAGGACTTTTATCTACATAAACATTGTATCCTTGGCAACAGATAACAACTAATTTGAAAATCCACCTACCACATCAAACGACATGTGTTAAGACTAGAATTCTATAAGTGAGCAACCACAAAACCATTTGTGACAGAAACCATAAATGCTAAATGTATTTCATCAATCAAAGAAAGGAAATTACATCCACCACTGTTTGGACATACCTGATTCCTTGTCAGGCTGAGACTCAGTGTCCCGGTCACTTCGACCGCCAGGTGGACGACTTTCCCACTTTCCTTGCATACCTCGAGAATAACTATTTCCATCCCCTCTGTTGGGTGGGGATGAACCAAATTCATTACGCCTGAAACTCTGTGACGGACTGCCGGATGGCCTAAACCGTTCCTGAGGAGCATCCTCAAACTCGCTGGTAAAAAACACAGAGAGACATCAACTAGTAAGGAACAAGAGACCATAGATCACAGGAACCATTTCAATAATAAAAACTCACCCCGAAAAGTTCCAACTCACCTGAGAATGGACTGGTCAAAACCATGCGGCAACTTCTGGCACTCAACCAATTGACTCAGGGATAGAAGAAACTCCCTCGTGTAGGAAATTCTCGACTCCCTGAATAGTACAAAACCCAAATTAAGCTTCCCTCCTCCCCGAATTATTCAAATATAAAATTTACTCAAAAGGCAACATAACAAATTGGAAATAAACCAACAGGCTAAGCAGATAACATTACTTTGGCGATCCATGGCCAATCTCCACTAGCGGATCTTCATTGTCTAAACTCATCCTCCGTTAAAAACCCAAACACCCGAACCCAATCTTATCTACCCCGCCACCCCCGTATTCGACAACTCTCCAAAGTTAAACCGAGAAAGTAAACCGCAACAATCATATACAACCTCCCATGTAACTGCCCATACAAGAAACCCAAAACTAACACAATTCCTTCCTCCCTCACAAGGTCAATCAGATTTACACCAGACCTAAGCAATTAGCCTACAAGCCTAACAAATCCTACGATCCAAGCTCAACAAGCGAACAAAACCCATCGTCGATTACTAATTCGTGACCTACAACTCCCGTAGGCCCTATCCCCGGCGAAGAAAAACAGCGCAAAGGTTTTTGTAGGGGAAAAAACAACAAGGGGAGATTGATTATAGGGTTTCGTTTCTGCTTTCTTCAGCTGTTCGAAAACGGAACTAGGGATTATTTTCCTTTCCTATGGGAAGTAGAAGAATCGGGTTCTGGCCTCGCTTGTTAAGAGCTATCTGGATCGTGGAAGGGAGAAATTACAACAGAGTTTTCTTCCAAATGGAATTAGGAGGAAGCTAGGGTTTCGATCTCGGAACCGTTAAACGGAGGAGGAGATCGGAGAGAGAGAGAGAGAGAGAGAGGGAGGAGAGTGGGTAAGAGCCGGGACAGGATGACGTTTTTCTTCTTTTTGTTGGTCGCCGGGTGGAAAAGCTAATAATTCACACTCTTTAATTCTCGTTTTCGGTCAATATTCTTAAATGGTAGCTCGCATTAGTCTTTTTTATTAGCAAATATATAAACATTTTACCCACTTATATTTTTTGGGAAAAGAATCTTTAAGTTCCCTGTGTTTTGCCAAATAATCATTTTAGTACCCTGTGGTAAGAACTCTTAATTCGAGTCATACCTCACCAATTTTCTATCACTTTGGTCCCAAATTACGATACTGCCCCTTCCTCAATCAGATTCTAACCAAACTCAATTCAGCCGGACCGAACCTATATTCAATTTAACTCAATGGGGCGTAGAAAATAATATATGACTCGGATTGAGCTGAAATTTTACAAGAAGCATCCTAAAAATACATACGACTTACATAAAAAATTTCAAGAATTTTAGAGGCCTGAAAGTATTTTTTTATTTTTCAAAATGCTGAAATTTTATAAAATCACATAAAATAGAAAATAAATTCAATTAAGTTGAAACTTGTTAAAGGGATGCATTTTGGTTCCTAAATTGATTGGAAGTTCTTAGGGTTTCTTGGGACAAGTTTCAACTCAATTGAATGTATTTTCTATTTTATACGATTTTACAAAGTTTTAGCACTTCGAAAAATAAAAAGAAATACTTTTGTGCCTCTAAAATTCCTAAAATTTATTTCATAAATTATGTGTATTTTTAGGATTCTTCCCAATGAGGCAAGTTTCAACTTAATTGGATGAATTTTTTATTTTATATAATTTTACGAAGTTTCAGTGCTTTGAAAAAAATTACTTTCGGGCCTCTAAAATTTCTGAAATTTTTTCCGTAAGTCCTGCGTATTTTTAGGATGCTTCTTGTAAAATTTCAGCTCAATCCGAGTCATATCTTATTTTCTACGCTCCATTGGGTTAAATTGAATATGGGTTCGATCCGGTTGAATTGGGTTTGGTTAGGTTCTGATTTAGGGAGGGGCAATATCGTAATTTTGGGACCAAAGTGTTAGAAAATTGGTGAGGTATGACTCGAATTAAGGGTTCTTTACCACAGGGTACTAAAATGATTTTTTTGCAAACCACAGGGTACTTAAAGATTCTTTTCCCTATTTTTTTGGTAAGATTTTACCCACTTATATTATGGTATTGTCCTGGGCTCTTAAGGTTCTGAGTTTTAATTGTTAAAAAGAAAAAAATATACATAACTACTATGTTACGTTTTTTTTAAAATCGTATAAATTTTTTGTCCAATATAATTTGTTTTCTCAGACATTTCCGAATTTTACCTAGATAAATGTCCTGTCATATTGTAGATTCACGTGTGTGTCACAACAGTAAAATAACGTCGTTGAAAATTATAACGAGATACAAAATAAATTGTTGGAATTTGAATGAGGTCCAAAGCTCATAAGTCCAAAAGTCAATGGTAAGGGGAAGTAGAATGTGTGTACATTAGAAAATGCGAGGATTTCCAAGTATATAAGAAATTTCCTTCATTGCATTTTTACTTGGTTGACCACTCTCATGGTTGACTCGTCGTTGACTGCACACCGTCCGAGCACGTGCACGGGCACGGGACCGGCCGACCCGGCACAGGGCCAAGAGCGGATGCTTGGGTGCATTGATGTGCACTTGACACTTCGCACGATAACTACTAGTGCCAACCAAGGGACACCAAAACACTTCTAGATAAGGACATAATACATGTGCATTGTTGTCTTCTCCTCTCTCCCCGTTCTACGTACTAGTACAAGGGTTCGCCCGAAAGTTTCGAGATTCGTGTGTCACAGTCTTGAAAACGCTTGAAATATATGGGGCAATCTCGTCTTACGGAAAAAGTGTCCAACACTTACCTCGACTATAGTCCAATTCTAATCAAGTGCACACCCTCTGACGACTAACATAAGTAGTATCAACATAGCAAGGACAGAGATTAGATTGAAGAGTATTATTTTCAATTTCTGAATTTTATGAAGCAGGTGATGTATTTCATTTCCATTTAAAGTTAGGGGTTCGATTCTAAAAGATGCTAAAATGTTATAGGAGAAGCAAAGTTTAATTTCAAAAAAGTTTATAGGAAATATCGAAAAACAATATTATATTTGCAGAGTTCAAACCCGCCCGGTCGCGTCTCATATTAAATAGTAAATATCGCCCCAAAATAGGAAACTCTGGAGTTGGCCTCTCTTCCGGCCAAAGTCGAAGGGACACCTCGGAGAGAGAGAGAGAGAGAGAGAGAGAGAGAGAGAGAGAGAGAGAGAGAGAGATGGGAAGCAGCTGTAATTACTGCGGTTACTTCCAGTTTTACCGCCACAACCAGACCGCATTGGGAAGCGTGAAGATAAGTGGCGGTTACGATCACGGGAGTACTATTAGTAGCGGAACCGGGAGGATCAGGATCAGGATCAGGAGAAGGAATTCTCGTTCTCTAATGGCGGTTATTAAGGCGGAGATCAGTCCCGACCTCGATCCCGACCATTCCTCCACCTTGCTCGGCGGCGAATCCTCCTCCTTGTCTCCTCCCCGTCGTCGCGACCTTGTTTTCGTCGTCAATCCTCGAGGTCTCTTGCTCGTTATATTCGTCCTTATCATTTCTCGATTTTGTTTGTTAGTTTTAGTTAGTTAGTTGTATTGGGAGTTGCAGGGGCCAACGGGAAGACGGCGAAGCTTTGGAGGAAGCTCCTGCCTTACTTGAGGTCTCGCCTTGATAAAAACTGCAATGTGAGATTTCTTTTTCCTCTTCTGAAATCTTAATTGCTTCGTGTTTTCTTTTGTACTGATCTATAAGAATCAGGGAGCCGATTCACGTGAGCTTCGTTTTTCTTGGTTCGTCTAGTCGAATTTGCATTGTTTTGGAGGCTCGTCGTCCAGGGATAATGAATCTCAGTCCTGTACTCCCATTCCGTCCGAATTGTGTATACGAACGCTATCGGGATTCTCTTAGGCCTTAGGTCATATATTATCTGAACTAAGGCCAACCGAGACTATTTCTCTTTAGGGCTCAGAGAATTACATGGCTGATTCTTGGTGCATTTGTCTTTTGTTTCAAGTAATCGACTCTGAAAACTTGCTAAAAATCAGGAATTGCATTCCGTAGCCTGTTTGGTTGTTTAACGTTGGATACCAAATCACGATATTTTTTTGTGTTCTACTCATGGGCAGATATACGAGTCCCTAACTTCAGGTCCTTACCATGCAACTGACATAACAAGGGAGGTATGCAACATTAGCAAAGTGTAGTGTACTTTGATTGGGATGTTAGCAGTGGGATATTTAGAGTCATATTTGCTTCAGTAGAATTTGATGGCATGAACATTGTAGGCCATTAGAGAGGGGGCTCATGCTGTCATTGCAGTTGGAGGTGATGGCACCCTGCACGAGGTAAAATTTTCTACTAATCACCAAATTTATGATAAAGTGGTTATGTTTTTGAAGTTGTTGAGTTCCGACCCGCTTCTACCTGCCAACTATATGAAGGAGATTTGATTTATTTGTGATCATGATTGTATTACTATTTTTGATGGACCAATACCTTCGTCTCCTATTTTGTGCCTCCCAGAACTGTGCACTTGAATTCATCAATGTCTATTTTAATTCGCAACTACAGTTCATATGCCAAAAAGACTCCTATCTTTGATGGATTATTTAGCATTTACTTGCATTCTCAAAAAGCAGGTAGTTAATGGATTCTTTTGGGCTGGGAAACCGGTGTCGTATCACGATAAAGAGGCTGGTTGTTCAACTGCTTTAGGCGTAAGTGATTATCAGTATTTTGGTATACATTCTTATTTCATCTTTTGTCTTATCTCTGTTACCTGAGTCACATGTGATTTGCTAGCTATGCATGGCTTTTGACATGTTTGACATGAACGTGAATATCTTGGTTCTATTATTGCAGCTCATACCATTAGGGACAGGGTCTGATTTTGCCAGATCTATGGGCTGGTTAGTTTGAGTCATCTTATATTCCTAGACAAAATCTTAGCTTTTCTTTTTGAATAGTGACAAAATGTTAGCTGGATAATAATGTTAATTAACATTGGTTCTATCAGGAACAATAATCCTTCTGAAGCAGTTGATCGCATTGTGAGAGGTAATTTTACCTGTGTTGTTTCTTCTGTGTCCTCTGTAATCTAAAGTTGGTGGCGCCTCTTCATTGGAGTTACAGTTGAACTTTTGTCGAACTCTATCATCTTCATGTTTTAATCAAGTTTTTTTTTTCCAGGACTAAGATCACGAATTGATATTGGTATGATCAACAGGGAAGATGGAGAATCTCATTACTTCATAAATGTTGCTGATGCTCATTTGTAAGTTGATCTAAGAGTATCAAATGTATTATTTATCTTAACTTGCCTGCCGAACTTCAAAATTTAATTGTTTTGTTAAAGCGGGCAGGAGTGCAAAGGCTGGTTTCTATGCATCAAGATACAAGAAATTTGGAAACCTGTGCTATGTCATCGGTGCTTTGCAAGGCTTTATGGGTCACAAAAACCAGGACCTTAGGATTAAGGTTAGTCACAATGAGAAAATATAGAGCCTCTCGTTATATACGCAGGAGATCTTGCAGTTTCTCAGTCCTTGATGGCATTCTTGCTGTAAGAGGTCACCATTCTTATAGTACTTGGTCTATGATGGAAGCAGGTAGATAATGGAGAGTGGGAAACATATCCCAAGGTGACAGCTCTCTGTGTAGGGAATGCAAAATACTTTGGTGGCGGCATGAAAATTACTCCGAATGCTGACCCTTCGAGTGGGGACCTTGAGGTGCTTTCCGAGTATCTCCGGAGTCACTCTTTGTTTTAGATTATTCTCAGCTAGTATCTCACCTTTCAAGTCATTGTATCATCTCTTCCCAAGGTTAATATCTATTTCTCCTTTTGTTTTATACCTTCTCCTTAGGTCGTAATTCTCCAGGACTTCAAGTCGTACGACTTCATTATGAAGCTGCATAGGCTGTATGGCGGAACACACTTGTCCATTCCAAACGTGCATTCAAGAAGGTAGGCACCACCAGTCTCCATATGCATGAGCATTTGATGAACTGATTATGCAACTCTAATACTGTCCTAAGAGCTCCCGCTCACCGCGGTACCCTAGTTTTTGCGCGCTGGTCTCTGTGATCATGTGTGACGATTTGCAACTATTAGTCGATAACATGGGTGTTTCCAAATTAGATGCAATTTATGACTTGTTCTTACGGAATGCAATCTTTGTAATTATCCATGCGTTTTTTCTCATCGTACAGGGTTCAGTCAATCGAAGTTGAACAAATATCCGGCAGCGACAACATCTTCGTCCAGTCTGATGGGGAACATTTGGGATTTCTTCCGAGGAAGTTTTGCATCTTACCTTCTATCATTGAGATGATTCAATAAAAGGAGCCTAAAGACACACAAAGTTGCTAGTAACGAAGTTCTCCGAAGGTGCCAGGAATTCTGAAGGCGAACATAAGATTGAATCCCATTTCGGGGATGACCGGGTCGAACAAGTGACGAGTTATGTCCTCATCCCAAATGGACTATCGAGTTCTCCAGAGCAACTTTTCGAGGAACAGGCTCCTGGATACTTTAAAAGTCCAAGTTTTGTTCATCTATCAGAAGACTATTTCGCATAGCATCTTGTAGCCCTTGAATTTTGCATTTCAGTTTTCTCTTGGTAGCTTTTTATTTGGCATTCAGATATTATTATTTTTTATCTCAGAGGAAATATTTAGTTATCTATTTTCACGGAATTTCTTTTTTAGAATAAATTTAGATTATTTTGGATGTAAAAAATTCGGAAATCCCATTGACTTGGCGACATTTTTTTTCGAGAGTATATGGTTGTTTAGAATGTCTTAGCGACATTTGAGAATACATGTTTTTATTAAGAACTAATTACGAGAATATAAAATGCAAATTTACTAGAGATCAACCATAAATTATTTTGATTCCTTGAACATCTAATTAGTTTCCTGTCACCCATTTCTAATACTAAAACTAGACTAGCATAAAGTTCCTTCAAAATATACAAATTATAAAGGGTACCTACTACCTAATGATAAATATAAATAAATAAATCCCAAAACCCCTTTTCTGAGATTTTCCATCAGCCACCGCCACTTCAGTATCATAAATCGGGCGGGCCTCTCTTCAACCTCGTCCCTCGTCCGTTGCCCTCTTTGTCTGCGACCGACCCCGCGCCATGGCTTTCCCTTACATGGAAGCCGTTGTCGGTACGGACCCTTAACTCACTCTCTTTCTCTTTCTCTTTCTCCTGTTGCCCAATTTTACGCAATGTAGGGGCGAAAGTGAAAGCTAAATCTTCCACTTATTGGGTTTCTTGATCCTTTTGTTATTGCCATTAGTTTTATTGGTTTCGTAGTTTGGAAGAGTAAAGGGAGTGAAGGAGGATAATGGGTTTAATTGGGTTTTGGCTTTAAAAAAGGTTTTTTGGTGTTGGAAGTTCGCATCTTTATTTAGTTCGAGCTAGTAAACCTTGTACCTTTACTTGGCTGGCTTATCGTACTGACGCCCCTTCTTGAACTATGTCCTGGAGTGTATAGCATGAGTAGCTTAGTTGGGGGATAATGGTGCGGGGTTTCGTAAACCCTAAGTTCTTTTCTTTCAATGTTAGTTTGCGGTTGAATTTGATCCTTTTTTGCTGCATTTGTTTTTGTACTCTGTTATCCGATGATCAGTATCTAATGATATTATGGAGTTTCAAACTGATGCATTGTTGTTTCTTGCCTCTACTGTTTACCAGGTTTTATGGTGTTTGTCTACTTTTTCGAAACATATTTGGATTTGAGGCAACATGCTGCGTTGAAGCTGCCTACTCTTCCCAAACCTTTAGTGGGAGTTATTAGCCAGGAGAAGTTTGAAAAGTCCAGAGCTTATAGTCTTGATAAGAGGTTTGTCAATTTGCTTTAGAATTTCATTGAGATTCTTTCGCTTAATAGCCGTCATCCTTGGATTACCTGATTTGTTGGTACTGTTATTTCTCACATGGCTTCCCTATTGTCATTTCAGCTACTTTGGTTTTGTTCACGACTTCGTGACAATCGTGTTGGAATCAGCTATCTTGCTGTTTGGAGTATTGCCCTGGTTTTGGAAGGTACTATATAGTATGCATGTCTGGAAGCATTGTTGCATTTTTTTATAACATTGTGTTTTGAACTTAGTTATGAAATGCAGAAATCAGAGAACTTTCTGGTTCTGGCTGGCCTGAATGCTGAGAATGAAATACTTCACACCCTTTCCTTTTTGGCTGGTCTTATGATATGGTCGCAGGTAAGCTCACATTGTTCCTTATTTTAGAAAACAATTTTTTAACTGCTCCGGATAATAATTCCTGGACTGTATAGTGCACCTGTATCCTAGTCCTTACGATTAGACATCCACCGTAATGCAATGCTATGCAATAAACATCAATTCATACCGGTCATTATAGATTGATATGATACACGGTTATATTTTGTGCCAGGACATGTACTATCTCTTGATGTTGTGTGGCAATGTTCATGCAGATTACAGATCTGCCATTTTCTCTCTATTCTACTTTCGTGATTGAGGAGCGCCATGGTTTCAATAAAGTTAGTACTCCATTCCAAGTTTCTTTTTTTTTTTTTACTGTTTCTTTTGATGTGTTCTATTGGAATTTGATACATAGGCCGTAGCTGAAAGTCTCCGAGCTTCAGTCATTCATTTCTTTAGCTGACTTATTTCGCCTTCTTTCATGTCTTACTTCATCTATTTTACAGCAAACCGTATGGTTGTTCTTTAGGGACATGTTGAAAGGAATTGTCTTGGCCATTGTACTTGGCCCACCCATTGTTTCAGCAATCATATTGATAGTGCAGGTATCTGATTTCTGTTTTCTCTTCAATTCCCTTAAAAGTCATTGTATAAATTCAGATTCTCTGCAGTTGCGAAACAAGACACGTGCACATTTCGATTGAAATGAACAAGCTCAAATCTCCTTTACCATTGTGTCGTGGAAATTTTAGGTGATGTGAATTGCGTCTGTTGCATGCAGTATGGCCTAGTAAAAATTCTTTTGTGTTTGACTTCCTGCAGAAAGGAGGACCTTACTTGGCCATCTACCTTTGGGTGTTTATGTTTGTTCTCTCACTTGTGATGATGACGCTCTACCCAATTTTGATAGCCCCACTCTTCAACAAGTTTACCCCTGTATGTACTCTTGTGTCTTTTGACTGGGCATATACTTGTGTTCACCCAAATTTGATTCCTTTAATTTTTTGTCGTGTAACATGTAGCTACCGGAAGGAGATCTGAAAAGTAAAATAGAAAATCTGGCTTCCTCCCTTAATTTCCCTCTGAAGAAGTTGTTCGTTGTTGATGGATCAACAAGATCAAGCCATAGCAATGTGAGTTCTGATGACATCGAATAGACTTTGATCAAGATTTTTCATCAGGGTTCAGAATGCTTCTTCAATTGTTTTTTTTTTCTTTTAGTAGCTCATAATTTCTTCACGGGGTCACCTTATGTTTACCTAGTAAAAGAATCTGTATGTGCTCGGTTCATTAAAAATGATGCTTCACACAGAAGGAGAGATCACACTGAGTTATTGATTTTCTTATATGATATGCAGGCCTACATGTATGGGTTCTTCAAGAACAAAAGAATAGTACTGTATGACACCCTGATTCAACAAGTGAGCATTATCTGTGCTTTCCTCTCGTTCCTTTTTTTAAAACTATCTTTCAGTATCTCATTACTTAACCTTCATTGAATCTTTAGCCAAAAAATTATTTCTTGAAGCTTTTGTGATTATCTTTGAGAAATGGTAGATAAGATGGCAATACTTTCCCTATTTCTCTTTCCATTTATATTTCTCTTTCTGCTCCAAAGCGTAACTCCATGAATTTTTAACCGTTAGCTTCAATTGTGAATATAGATCATTGGTGGCTGTACTGGGCTCTGTCCAAAGTTCTTTATCGTGTTAGCTTTGGTGTTGATTTCTCTCATCGTTTATTTTCGGATACTTGCTTGCTCTCTTTTCACTTGATACTGGTCATGACTACTGACTAGCTTTATTTTATTTGATGCAATGCTTTTCACAAGTAGTTGTATTACAATTTAGAAGTTACATTACAATGTTTACATTCATGAAATATGTATTTTTTCTTTTCCAGTTTTCCCTACTGTGTAAGAGTGTCATTATTCTGCATTTACTGTGAAGATAACTTGGTGTCTCTGATGCTTTGCAGTGCAAAGGTAATGATGATGAAATTGTTGCAGTTCTTGCCCATGAACTGGGACATTGGAAGCTTAACCATACAATGTTCACGTTCATTGCCGTGCAGGTATGGTGATTTCTTCTATTTTACATGTATTCAGTGCATGCTATTAGTTCCCATTTCTATACTTCAAGTGACACCAAAAAATAACAATCCAACTAGGCAGTGTTTCAAACCTCAGAATGCCTATT
The DNA here is from genome assembly GCA_012979155.1 of Hypericum perforatum. Classification (NCBI taxonomy): domain Eukaryota; kingdom Viridiplantae; phylum Streptophyta; class Magnoliopsida; order Malpighiales; family Hypericaceae; genus Hypericum; species Hypericum perforatum. The sequence continues at coordinate 91,893 of SOPF01027195.1, read as the reverse complement.
GGTCAAGTCTCGCGAAATGAAATGAGCATTAGCCAAATCCTTTACGGCTTTACCGTGGATGAAGAGAAACAATGACAATCATGCTCTTCGTCAAGAATTTCAACCAAGCAGTTTTACCAAAAAAGAAAATGACATTCTAAGGGAGTACCAGGAATATCAAATGACACAGTATACGCAAATGTTTCATCATCCTTGGAATGATGGTTTCAAGCATTCTGTCACTAATGAGATTGATAGCTTCATAGATATTGTCATGCACAGTAACTGGTGGAAATGGCACATAGAAATGATTCCTGATACTTTATCTTTTGCTCTTGCGCAGATCCTAACATTTTTGCAGTTTGGTGGATATACTCTTGTTAGAAACTCGAATGATCTTTTCAGAAGCTTTGGTTTTGATACACAGCCAGTTCTTATTGGCCTGATCATATTTCAGGTACTTGATTTGAAAATTACGATGTCCAGGGCAATGCAGTTGGAAGTCAGTTGGGCACCAGTATTAGTTGATTATATAGTCATTCACCCGATGCACATAATGGGCTGTTTTCTGATCAACAGACTGACACGTACCTGTCCCTTTTTTTGCAGCATACTATAATTCCTCTTCAGCACTTAATTAGCTTTGGTCTTAATCTAGTCAGTAGATCTTTTGAATTTCAGGTGATGCTTCTTTTCCAAATCTTCATCTTGTTTATTTTCTCAACTATAGATTTCAATCAAGATTGTCTTGTCGGTCTGTGCAGGCTGATGCCTTTGCCAGGAAGCTTGGTTATGGGTCTCCTCTTCGCGCTGCTCTTGTGAAATTACAGGTAATCCGTCCCTACTTAATCATCTAGAATCAGTAGTATACCTCAGAGCCCATCTTTGTTCTTTATCTATCTACTTCATTCCAAGAACTTGGACTGTTCTTGGCTTGTCATCATGTGGAAATGGTGAAACCTATGTCCCTTACCTTTTCGGAAGTGGGACCAAGTAGATGATTAATTGTTCCCACCCACCAAGGCCAGTTAATGGCTCAGTGGAGATCATCCATGTTTTTAAAGTCAGCATATTTGTACCACACTAGTGCTCAGTCAGAATACTTCCACATGGGTACAGCCTTTTTTGTTTCTTTGCCGATATCAATTGCTTTGAAGATGTCTGCTCTCGAATCAAGGAGGCGGACAGAATGATTAGTTCCTTTATTAACCCTTCTCGTTTCCGTTCTACTCCAGGAAGAAAACTTGTCAGCCATGAATACAGATCCGTGGTACTCAGCATATCACTATTCGCATCCTCCATTGGTCGAAAGGCTGGGTGCAATCGACGAACAAGAAAAGAAGACTGATTGATGTATAAGATGTTGTTCAATAGCTCAGGATTTGGCCCCATACACAAGAATTAACAATGGTAGCTTTCCTTTGTACGGGTTCCTTTCGAGCTTTACGTCCCTATACAGCCTATCTACTCTTCTGCTGGAACTCATTTTACAGATGAAATTTGGATACTGAAAATGGGGTATCGACGAGAATATTCCATTTACGTTGGGTTGTATCCTTCTAACCTTGTATGTGTATTAAGAGGATGGGCAAAGGCAAAGGCAAAGTGTAATGAGAAAACAGAAACTCTTGCTTTACATGAGCAGTGATTCTAATTTTGCTTTGGTAACTTCCTGGCAGCCATTTCCCTTAAAAGTGCTTCTTCTGAGTTCTTTTTTTTCTGACTTTTTCTTCTAGATGCTCTGATGATATGTAGCTTGAAATTGCATTTATGGTAAAAAGATGAAATCCCATTTGCATCTCTCTTTTTCTTTTAGCAATGCAGGTGAGAAATTATAAAGTGAAGCATTATTGGGAGGGTTGACACTATTGCGACCCTTTGAGCTTGAGGAACTCCCTGAAGTTGAAAAGGAAGAAGAACGTATTTTACACCAGCTGGAAATAAAAGAGGGAAGAAGCATTTTGAATCAAAATGGGCCCGCACCAATTAAGTTTGTAAATAACTTTTGGGCCCAGTACATTAGAAAAGTTCCAGCTGGTCCACGAAGGTTGTCATCAAACCTGAAGCTAGAGAGGAATATGCTGACTACGAGGAATAAATGTCGACATCATGTCAACATCGTCAGCAATCATAAGATGATAACAGATGGCACATGATCCAAGGAGGATCTCTGCCACGTCGCCAACTGATCATTGGATCCTTTTATTCCCTTTTGGCCTTATTCAAAACGTATCTTTAGTGTAGATATTATTAGATTCTTTTTTGTGTATAAATGGTACAGTTGTACAGTTAGTTAATTAATTGAATGGAATATCAGAAAATTCCCATGTTCTTGGAGTAGTTTTTATCCTTTCTTCAAGCTGCGAAGCTCTTTTCTTCTCATGGTATCAGAGCATACCAAACTCTGATTACTGCTTTCCGCGATAAAAATCAAAATGGCAGATGAGGGTTCACCTTCTCCTGTTTCCTCTTTACCAGCTGCTGACAACACTCTTCGTGTACCAGCTGGAGAGTTCACGAATCCTTTCTTTGTTCACCCGGGAGAAAGTCCTGCTGAGATTTTAGTCACTCCCTTGTTGAATGAGAGGAATTACCATTCATGGGTTAGAGCTATGACCCAGTCATTGGAATCGAAGAACAAGCTGGTCTTCGTTGATCGATCTGTTTCAATGCCTACACGGACAGATCCCCTGTTCTCTTCCTGGAAGAGGTGCAACACTCTTGTTATCCGCTGGTTGATAAGGTCGATTGAGCCTGGACTCGGAGAAAGTTTGCTGTGGTTCGATAGTGCAGCTGAGATGTGGGATCACCTCCAGGATCGTTTTGGCAAGGGAGACTTTGTGAAGATCGCTGGATTAAAGAAGCAGATCTCCAACTTTTGTCAAGGTATCCTTAGTGTTAATGAGTATTTTTCAAAATACAAGTCACTTTGGGACCAACTTCATCAGTTTAGGCCTGTTCCTAGTTGTAAGTGTGTCCCTGATGCAGAAGATACTTGTGCTGCAACTTTACTTACTGCAGAGCAGCTAGATCAGGACTATATAATGGGATTTCTTATAGGTCTGAATGAGAACTTTGAGCATGTTAGAACTCAGATCCTAATGCTAGATCCCTTGCCTTCTATAAGTCGTGTCATGTACTTGGTCTCTCAACACGAAAGGCAAACTCTTGATGTACCTGTGCTGAAGGTTGTTGAGGATACTACCATTTTAGCTGCTGGTTTTGGAAACAAACGATTTGGATCCAAACGACCAATCTGTACTCATTGTAACAAGGAGGGACATACTGTCGACAAGTGCTTTCGATTACATGGTTTTCCACCAGGTTATAAGTTTAAAGGGAAGACACACCAAGTTGCAGCAATCGGAGGACAGGAGACTCAAGCTGGAGGTCAATATGGTTTCACTGCTGAGCAAGTTAATGGCCTAGTGAATCTGATGAAAAGCACCTTTGCACAAGGTTTTGCTGAACAAAAGAGCGTTCCCATAGTAACTGGATCTTCCAGTTCAGGGCCAAATATAGCTTCATCTGAGCTCAAGAACCCATCTGCAGGTATCCATTCTATTTGTAATCTGCAGAGTGTGCATCTCCTAAATCTGAATTCTAATACCTGGATCCTCGATTCTGGAGCATCCACTCATGTTTGTTGTGATCAGGGATGGTTTTCGACTCACAGGAGAGTAAATAGTGTCTATATCACTCTGCCTAATGGTACAAAAGTGGCTGCAACTCATGTTGGGACTGTGCAAGTCTCGCAGACATTAACCTTGTTTAATGTTCTTCTCGTACCTGACTTTGCCTTTAATCTGATCTCTATAAGTCAGCTTGCGAATGATCTGCCAGTCTCACTTGTCTTCACTTCTCTTTGTTGTGAAATCCAGGACCTTGTTACACAGAGGAAGATTGGAATTGCTGAAAGACAAGATGGCCTCTATATCTTACGAACCAGGCAACAATCAACCAACATCACAGCCACCACCAAAGCAACCAGTTACATTGAGCATGACATTGATGTATGGCATTGTCGATTAGGTCATATTCCTAGTTCTAAGTTACATGTTTTGAAACGCATTTGTCCTGCAATATCGCATGTTTTAAGACGTCCTTGTGATAGTTGTCATCATGCCAAGTTTAAAAGATTGCCCTTTCAATTAAGCTCAAGTTCAGCAAAAGAATATTTTGACTTAATTCATGTTGATCTTTGGGGTCCTTACTCCACTTCTTCATTCGATGGGTTCAATTATTTTCTAACCATCGTAGATGATCATTCGCGTGCTACTTGGATCTATCTCTTACGAAACAAAACTGAAGTTAAAACCAGTTTGGAAACCTTTTCTCACATGGTTGAAACACAGTTCAAAACCAAGATTAAAATCATTCGATCAGATCAAGGAACAGAATTCTTGTTACGTTCTTTCTTTGCTTCAAAAGGGATCATACACGAAATTTCCTGTGCTTACACTCCCCAGCAGAATGGCAGGGTTGAGAGAAAGCATCAGCATATATTGAATGTGGCTCGTGCAATAAGATTCCAAGCTTTTCTTCCAATAAATTTTTGGAGCTTTTGTGTCTTGCACGCAGTACATCTCATTAATCTCACCCCATCTGCAAAACTGTTGGACAAAACTCCATACGAAGTTCTTTATCAAAGGGCTCCTCTTTTGTCATCTTTAAAAGTGTTTGGTTGTTTATGCTACGCCGCTAGATTACCTAGACTTAACAAGTTTGCATCGAGAGCTAGAAGAGGAGTCTTTTTAGGATATGCAGCAGGAGTTAAGGGGTATAAGATATATGATTTAGACTTGCATTGTGTTTTTATCTCTAGGGACGTTGTGTTTTATGAAAACATTTTTCCATTCCAAACAACATTACCTACCTCACAACCCGCTCATGATACTTCACCAAATCCTGACCAACAACACGGTCAGATGCCTAACAGAGTCACTCCTCTCTGTTTTGATGAAAATAGTCCCACATCGCCACCCTTTCCTGGTCATCTCTTTGATCGGATGCCTAGCGAGGAAGCCCAACCTCGTTTTGATGAGTCCATTACCATAACGCAGCCCATTCCTGTTCCATCACCTGGACAGATGCCTAGCGAAGAAGCCCAACTTCGTTTTGATGAGCCACACATTCGAAAATCCAACAGAACAACACGACCTCCTCTATATCTTCGTGATTATGATCAAACAGCTGCAATCTCTCAGCAATTCCAATCTCCTTCGCCGCAACGGGTTAAATCACCTGGTGAGAATTCTCTTTATCCAATATCTGCATTCCTGACGAATGATCATCTAGGTCTCTCTCACAAGGTTTTTACAGTGGCACTCGATGAAATGAGAGAACCAGTTAGTTTTGAGGAGGCAAATAAAATGAGATGTTGGAGAGAAGCAATGAAAAGTGAACTCGATGCTCTCTACCAAAATGGAACATGGGAAGTAGTTGATCTACCAATTGGTAAGAAGCCAATCGGCTGCAGATAGGTGTACAAAATTAAACGCCACTCAAATGGGACTATAGAGCGCTTTAAGGCGCGTCTTATTGCCAAAGGATATACGCAGGCTCTTGGTGTGGACTATCTTGAAACTTTCTCTCCAGTCGTAAAACTGACTTCTATTCGATTAGTTCTTGCAGTTGCAGCGAGTCAGAACTGGTTTTTGGAGCAGCTGGACGTTAATAATGCTTTCTTGCACGGTGAATTACATGAAGAAGTCTATATGGATCTTCCACCGGGTTTGTTTTCTACTGATAATCAAGTCTGCAAGTTAAATAAATCGCTATATGGATTAAAACAAGCTAGTCGACAATGGTTTGAGAAGCTTACATCTTTATTGATCCAATTTGGTTTTGCTCAAGCCAAATCAGATCATTCTATGTTCTTGCTACGACGAGGATCCTCTATCACTTGTTTGTTAGTATACGTTGATGATATTATATTGGCAGGCAATAGTATGACTGACATACAAGAGATTAAGACCTTTCTACATGACCAACTCAAGATCAAAGATTTAGGTCAGCTGAAGTTTTTCCTCGGAATTGAAGTTGCTCGTAGCAAGAAGGGGATCCATTTATGTCAAAGGCAATACGCGGTTGACTTGTTAACAGAAGCTGGTTTTGCAGATTGCAAGGTCATGCGTACTCCAATGACTCATAATCTTGAGTTTAGTGAGGAATCAAAGTCCCCTGCACTTGCAGATCCTACAAGCTACAGGCAATTGATTGGAAAACTACTATATTTAACTCATACAAGGCCCGATTTGTGTTATGCAGTCCATCAGTTAAGCCAATTTCTGTCTAAACCATTGGTTGAGCACAACAAAGCAATGCATCGAGTGCTGAGATATGTCAAAAGACATCCGGGACTTGGACTGTTCTTCTCAGCTTCTTCAAAGGTCAAGTTGTCAGGTTTTTGTGATGCGAGTTGGGGTCGTTGTAGTGACACGAGGAGATCAACAACAGGTTATTGTGTCTTTCTCGGTAGTTCATTGATTTGCTGGAAATCGAAGAAACAACCAACTGTGTCACGTAGCTCTTCCGAGGCTGAGTATAGAGCTATTGCTTCTTTAAGCTGTGAGATCCAATGGCTCACATATGTGTTGGATGATTTGAAGATTGATCATCAATTGCCGGCTTCCATTTTTTGTGACAACAAGTCGGCCATACACATAGCAGAGAATCCAGTCTATCATGAGCGCACCAAGCACATCGAAATTGATTGCCACTTAGTTCGAGAGAAAATCACACGCTGCTTGGTGAAGTTGTTCTATGTCCCGGCTCAGCTTCAGATTGCAGACATTTTAACTAAGCCTCTTGCTCCGATCTTATTCTATGATTTCGTCTTCAAGCTTGGACTGATCAGCATCTCCAGTCCAGCTTGCGGGGGACTATTGCGACCCTTTGAGCTTGAGGAACTCCCTGAAGTTGAAAAGGA